>NMRB01000379.1:178979-226762 GCA_002633025.1 Notospermus geniculatus | reverse complement strand
TGCAGGCAGCAGGGACAAAAATGCACTCTGCTCTTTGATACCCTGCAGTTGCAGATGGCGAAGAGTGAAATGAAATGTTCATTTTGAAGGTGTGGGCCAAGCTAAGGAGAATCAGTGGGGATAACTAATTGCTGGTACCATGGACACGAAAGGTGTGAAAATGACTATCACTGGCTAGGCCTCTGTGTGGGGCCTTTAACCTAAGTTGTATACCGATGATTGAAAAACCTATATTTTACCGTAAAAACTTGGTTTTATTGAAAACAACCAGGTTTTATTATAAAAATATAAGTTTATGACAAAAACTAGCTAGGGTTTTAGGAGAAAAACTTAGTTTTTGTCCGAAAACCTATATTTTATCCACAAAAACTAAGTTTTCTAAGCATAAAACTAGGTTTTAGTGCAGAGATATAGTTTATTTAATAAGCGGACAATACGCTTGCCATAGGCGTGAGGGTCAGTTTCGCTTTTAAGTCGAGACAACAGAGAATGTGCCTGTGTTTGCCAACGTCATGCCTGACTTGTTCTTGTCCTGACCAGTACGATTTTGTAAATGATGCCAATTAAAGCTAGGCCTACTGTGGCCTGTCGTTGAAAATTAAAACTCACAAGTGATGTGTAACCCTGACTAGGCCTTTCATACATGTACATGTAACTTGGCGTGGATCGTGTTTATTCAATAATTCACGTGTTTGGCATGTTGGCCGCGGTGGCCGGAGAAGTCACATATTATTATCTAAGCTGGCCCATTCGCAGCAACACTGCATAGATATCCACGTTCACTGACATCCTATCAGTAGTTTGTCGAAGTTTCAATGAAATTGGCCAATGCAGTAAGCTAAAGGCAAAATAACTTTAACAACTTTTTCGGTCATCAAAAACATCCTTTTCTCCCCCAACATGGCCAATCACACTGTCCAATGTATGTCAACTTAACTTGGCCAAACTTGGCCAAACCTATCACTTTCCATCTGTTCACCAGAGTCTCTTTTTTATTTAGTGTGTAATCCACCTTACTTTTATAACCCAATCCAGTACTTAATAAACACATTGATGAGGACTCAAGAATGTCTTAAGACGATCCAAGTTTTTACATATACTGCAAGCACTTTGTGAAAAACTAAAACGCGCAAATACTGAGCTTAATAAAAGCTGCATTATGGTCCGGAAGCGCCCCATTAGGCGGCAAGCTTTATTGTCTTTGACAAGCAAGACTCGGGTCGAGCAATATTCCAGCTACAAAATTTTGTCTATGTCGACCAAAGACTTCACATGCAGACTTCTATTTTAAATCAACAACAGAAAAAAATGACAAATTACTGAGTTTTGATCTTCTGAAGATTAAAGACTCAGAATAAAGGCTATAGTCAAGTACAAATTGAAATACAGTGTAGGTATTTGTTCAGACAATATCAGTCTGAAGACACACAGTCCTTGATCATCCCGACTCATTATGGTACTCGCAAATGCACCCTCTCTCGCACTTGTCTCTCAAGGGAAAGGGAGCGCTGGTGACTGTACAGCATGAGTTTCTTCCGATGGACTTTGACTGAAAATTCACCAGTATTGCTTTTGTTGATTTAGGCCATTCAATGTTTGACCAGAAATCACTGCCCACTGATACCGAAACGTTCATGCTGACCAAAAAAATATGAAATTGAAAGAAATGTCCTTCAAACTGGCATATCGTCCTGACGAAACCACTGTGAGAAAAAATATTCTTTTCATGTACTGGACCTTCGCCCTCCTCACGTCAGGCTGGATCTTGACACAATGTATATCACAAGGCCCACAACAGGGTGTACTGCAGGTGAGGTATAGGCCTATGTGTAGGTGTATAAGTAAATCCCCCTGTCGTGGTCCCCCTACAATCTACACATGCACGACAACTGTACAGCGGACTTTAGGAGGGCGAAGAGCCAGGATGAAGATTAGCAATTTTTGCAACGATGAATGACACAATGAACAAAGCATTCGGCAATGACAATCGTTTCTTCAAATTCTCCACGAGGTATCAATCGAGAAGTCCTGACAATCCTCTGCCGTTATCACAGTACACGAAAAAGAAAACGTTCCATCTTCTTCAACGACAGAAAATTCGACTGAATACAAAGAATACGACGACTGTCGTGGCATCATTTACTAGAATTAACTAATCAGCAACGATGTCGTTCGCAGAAGATATATCTAACAAATATGTGTACATTGCTCAAGGAAATTAACTTGGCCTTGAGTCTGATGAGTTGTCTGTAAGGATTACGGACTTGTCTATTGCTACGTCTTCTCTCGATGTTTTATTTAAAGGAGTGTAAATTTTCAAAACGTTGCTCAATCATGTTTCCTATGACAAGTCAAGGCCTGTGTTCTGCCCCGCTGCATTGTTGGATTTACCTTACCCCTTTCAGTAGACACATTGACAATCGAGATTTTAAGAAATCGTCCCCCTAATGGTAACACTAACGTTAATTATTTTCTACATTGCAAATGTACGTCAGAAGCCAAGGTTAGCATTTGTGTCATCGCTAACGGAGCGATTTCTGAGGTTCAATAAACGAACGATAAACAATACGACAATGACGTCACAAGGCATTCTAATTCTAATTCTAATCCCAGAACAGACTTTACGTTTATCGTTTATTTTCTCAACCTCTCTAATATTATTTCATCAGGTTACTGTGTATTGCAGTGCTCTCTGCAGGGTGTCTGTCGCAGAAAAAACCCTCATCCTGAAATTAAGAGTTAATAGTGACCAAGCCGTGTCCTAAATGACACTATCATCATCATCATCATCATCACAATCATTTGGCCATAAATTAGGAGCAAAATGGCATTCCTCTGGTCAAGCATCACTGAGCACCATTGTTTTGAAAAGGGTATTTAGGGCAATTTCATGAATCATGCACCATCAATACCTCCCACATGTCCGGAATAATGACATAAGTTCATTTGCCCTTCCATGCCAAGCATGTCAGCAGGCAGGACATTTCACACATCATTTGGCCCTACTGTCGCAAATGGATTTTCACACCTAATTTTCAAAATAATGTTGTTTCGTGATGCATGAACAGAGAAATGCATTTTGCGCCAAGTTTGTGCAAGAATATTGTCAGTCAGGACACAGCTTGGTCATATTAAACTTTTATTTGATGATTAACTTTTCTTTCCGTGGCACTTTGTAGATACGGGGATATCAGCACTACAATTCAGAGTTTTCGCAAAGCCCCGAAACGCCAACACGAACGCCAAAACCATTTTTCGGTGCCACGAAGAGAGCACCGAACAAAACTACAGACGTTCGCGTTCTTGGCGTTTCGGGGGCTTTGCGAAAATTCCGTATTGTTTGCGAAAACTGCCACGGCAACCCCTGTCGTACGTCGGATCCATGTTTCAGCCTCTCTTCACCTCAACAACGGCAAACAACAGGAACGCCCCGAGACATTGCTTTGACAAGTTCCTTTTTCTCGCCAGAAATGAATGGAAGAATGCACAATTCCCGAAGTTTCCATCGGAGTTTTTCGCAAAGTGATGTGGCTTCCATCCAGGTGACTACAGCACGAGTCAGTTTTTTTCTCTGCCACCATTCAAGTTCCTAGCTTAGGTACTTTAGCTGATATTTCTGATCACCCAACCATAAATTGCCATCTATTTGCGGTCGACAATGAACCCAGGGGAGACGAGAAACTGTCTGAATGCAATGAATGGAAATGCGTCGCTAGTAACTTTTTATCACCGTTTTTGTCAGATACTAGGCGTGCAGATCTTCGATGTGGTCCCAAAGAGCCAGTAACTTGTCGGCTGTACGAAAAAGATTTGCATCTCCTGGATATTCTCATCGGAGATTCATCGTGAAGGTGGGCGGATCGCCGTAGCATCAAAACTTCAAGAAATTTTCGCTGTCTACTGTAGAGGCCTGCAGCTGCCGGACTGTAGCCTCTTCTAGAATGTTCTACGTACATGTACATAAGTGTTTCCATACATCCAAAGAACGAGAAAGCACAAAATTGTAAATATCAAGAAGTCAACTTCCAGAAACTAGCGAATTTTCGACCCCAACCGGGGTCTTCCTCAGGCACTTTTCAGTTGGAGAGACCAGAAAAGACAGAGCTGAATCCCAAATGTACATGTAGATTGTACATGTATGTTTCCATACATGTACAAAAAACTTTTAAGAGGGTAACACAGAGAAATATGCCACCCTCTTTCAAAAAGTACCAGTACCCGTACAATGAGGGAAACACTGAGAAACAGTAGCATCGTTGCACTTTACGCCACCAGGTGTAATAACGGCTGGCCACCCAATCCTGCAAACCACCCTTATTTCTAGGAACAAGACACTGCATCGGTACATGTAGGCTACAAAAAGGATGAGGGGTGTGCAATATTTTTATGGAAAACATAGGAATAATGAATTTACTAATGTTACAACAGGCTACAGCGACAACAGGCAAAATCAGCCAAACTCACCACAAAGTCCTTAATCCAGATTTTAGAGAAAAAGCTTTAGGCAAAGTTTGAGTTATTATTCCCACACAGAATGAAAATAAAATGCAACGTCACTGCAACGACATGATGTTTGATGCATTTCTTTATATCATACATGTATGTAGTTCTGCTCGGAATTGAACCCGATTTAACCCGAATTCCCAAGTTTATTGGCAGGTGCAGCAATTCCAAGCATAGGCCTTGATCATATAGAGGCCCTGCTAACATGCATCACATATCATACATATCACGTACATTACATCATTACTGTATCTATTTATCACTCATAAATATTTAACAGCGAATAATGAATGTAATTACTGTACAAACTGTAGGCCTAGTACCGGTACGAAGACATATCAGTCATTCTTTTTAAAATAGCAATACTATCACACTCTGATTTTTCAACCATAAACACATGATATGCACATGTACACGTCCATCACCGAGGCCAACGTTAGCTTCGCGATAAGGGTCAGAGATGGATACAGCATCATTACTGGTCATAACAAAACAACATCAAAGAAAGATATTCTGAATCCCTTGTCGAGGGACAAAGGGCAAGCCAATAAACCGGACTTCGTCGTTACTGCAGGCAAAAGGTTACATTGAGAATACAATCCACGTAACACGGCCTTAGATAGGAAGTAGGGACAATGATGGTATTTGACCTTTTTTATCTCTTGCATACTTCTGATAAAAGGATCCAGTGTAAGCCCTCTTTGCTAGTGGCCCCTGGGACTTATACGCGGGTAGTAAACTCGATATTCGTGTACACTGGCAACATTTTTCCAACATATGAAAAAAATCCTGTGCAACACGATCTTTTCACCCCACATACACTATGTAGTATAGACTTAAAGGTGGTGGCTTTTTTGTTCTACCTCATTACGTCGTCGCCCATTCATTCATTTTCCAAGCATGATATAACACTACCAAACGCATTCTCTCTCAGGCAATTTTACTTTTGTGCCCATAGCCCGCTTGACCAGCTCAGCGTGTTAGTGGCCATTGAATGGTATTGCTCCTGACGTCATATAGTGAGAACTGTTAGACCGCCATCTTTGTTGAAAAGTTCAGCAACATTTGAACAGCAGTCACGTTGAAGAACTCTTTTCGCCTGCAGACACCAGACGACGACATTGTCGAAGGTGTTTTTATCCGAATGTTGGAAAAATGCTTGATTTGTCCAGTGTGCTGGTCTTGAGTTTGGCAGGATGTCGAGTGCCTACATCCACTTGGCTTTTTAGGCTGTTTCTTACTAGCTAGGCGGTGGCCTTACTTAGAAAATTTGGCGTCCAGTGTGCTGCACTGGCTTGACCTCGCTACAAAAGATTCCAGCTCAGTTTCCACTCCGGCATCCCATTCACTTGCTTATGTTACAACAGATCAGGTGCAGACTGCCTTCGCCGCTGCGGATGAACGCCTTTTTGTGATCCGTGCAGCATCACCGGGTAACTGCTCAACTGACTTTACCTACAGCAGGGCTCCAAGTTTAGTTAAGAAAAGCAAAAATGTTCAGAGAACTGTTTGTAGTCTGAAATACTACACTCTCTAGTGAACATAATAAAAAGAGCCAGCAAGATGCCCACGTGTCTAAGCTATTCAACCATAACAATGACTCGCAACCACATTTACCAGTATTTTTCGGAATAGTAAAAAATGCAGCCAGTGACATTTAAACTCGATATTGATATAGCTGGAGGTAACAGAACTGTCGAAGATGAAAAAACGATGGTTGAGACTAAAAAAATGATGATATAAAAAATAGGAAGTAAACTTCCAAAAGTTCTCAAATTTTCGACCCCAACCGGGGTCTTCCCGCTCAGGCACTTTTCTGTATGGAACTCCAGAAAAGACTGAGCTGAATCCCAAATGTAGATCTAAAGTATCCTGTACAAACAGGCCGTGTCAAAAATTAAGGAAGAATAGAGTCCAAGCCCCATAAATCGGTTGCTGGACCTGACAACAAAATGGTGAGAGGCTAAAAAAAGATGCACTGGGAATCAACTAGAGCTGCTGAACATGGTTTCCGACGGGAGACAAACCTTGCACAAAGGGTCGGAAGAGATGTCACCTGGTCTGAGGTATCGAATGCAGACACGGCTTCGAAAATCGAACTCGCTAAGACAGACACACCACCATCCGATCAAAACGGTGGTGAATTATAACTCGTGGGTCGTATATCAAAGGCACAAGTTCCTGAGTCTGCTTCCTGCTCTGCTGGAGAACTCTCGGGTTTTCATTCTAACCGGTATCCCGTGACTGCGCTTGAAGAAAGAGCCAAATCGCCTATGTTGAGCTGGTGAGTACTGATGGATATTTATAACTTGAGGATTGATATGGTGTCATTGTGGCTACGTCTGGTTGATCAAAAGAAATAAAAAGCAGTTCGGCTTGATATATGTGATCTGTCCCTTGTGCCAAAGGTGAGCAAAGAATCGCCCTCTATGAGGTATAGATCCGACTCCGGTTTACACATACATGTACATAAATGAGAATTTTTAATCCGTTTGTGAATTTTGAGGGAAAAATCTATCGCCTACAGAGCGATGGTTTTGGTTTATCAATGAAATTCGGGCTCAACGACAAATCTCTTGCCAAAGAAGCACATTCCTCTCCCCATAAAGAAGTTTTAGAGTGCAGGCCTGGGGTGGATCTGGGAGTTCAGGAGTGTGGATCCCCGTCCTTGCTCTCGGCAATCAACGATTTTTTTGTCAGGATTGGCCAGAAATCACATCTCAGAACATTTAGATTTAACTTTTTGGTGGAGAACCCGGGAACGGCCGTCGGTGTGACAACCAGCCTCAGCTGCAAAAATTCGCTGGAAAAAAACGCTGCAAAATATCCTGTTTGCAAAGAAATGGTTACATCACATCGACAGCCAACAAAGGAGATTTCGGTGCTTGATGATTTATCGAAATCGTTGAGAGATTCAGAAAAATACGATCATAAAATGACCATTAATCTTTCCAAAAGATCCGTACCAAGCAGTTGACAATTTTACTGGTTTGCTGTTACGCACGTATTGGCAGCGATAGCGTTATTTTCGATCAGATAAAAGTAACCCGGATGTTAGACATCATTAGGCTCAACAGTAATGACAAGTTGGACACGTATCTGACCAGCAGACGACACGATTGCCTCGGTCATTAACGAAAACCAATGCATAGACCTTAACCTAATCTTATCATCCAAGGCGACCGGTCCAGTTCAGGATAACGTCCCACGGTTATCACCGCACGGTGATCCGACAAATTCATGGACTAACACGGAAGCTCTTGTGTGCGATGCTAACGGGATAGCCGTTAATGCGTCCCGAGGGTCTGCAGGATCTATATCAAGACAATACCGTGTGATGATGGAATACTGGCTATTAAAATCATGTGTTTGTGTGGGTATACAAAGCGGTGTATCCCACGGAGTTTCGTCGCATCTGGCTCATACCAAACACGTACAAATCGTTGTCAGATATTTTCTTTGCTTGCCGACATTGGGAGAAATTTGTTAACAAATCACCTCTCTTTGACAACTGATGTTTGTGTAAAATACACTATTCTACACAGTCATTAAGAGGTCAGTCAGGGAAAATTTCCGGCAGTGTGCAGACACTGTCATGACTGTGATTGAATGACAGAACTTGTGAGGGAAATCGTCATTGGCCAGGGAAATGCATGGCACAAACAGCACACCGACCGGTTTTCTATTTTTCCAGAAAAGGTCGGCCACACATTAGATAACAACTAAGCTTTACTGAGTCACCACACTGTTGAAGGTGAGGCAGGACAAAAGCAGGGTTGGGCAATTGACTAAGTCATTTGGGTGGTTTGCTATTGGTGGCCAATAGGACATTAGATTTGTTTCACGAAGAGTGAAGAGGGAAATACTGGCAATACAAGTACTTGAAGTAACATTGGGCGTGCAATATGATGTTAGAATCATCCACGTTCATGCACACGCAATTTCACCGGTTGCACCAAAGGTCGTAGGTGCTGTCTTAAAGTTAAGAACAAACATAGGTTGCACCATCGATGTCATAGGACATCGTTCTAACTTTCCTGCCTATAGGCTACAGTTACGACATGTCTTAGGGGTTGTCCCAAATTCCATAGCTTACGATAAGAACGTAAGTTTGGTGCAACCGGGCCCAGGTATGACTAAAGTATATTTTTGTTGGTAAAGACTCAGGCCAGAAACCTACGAGTACTTGCTACATTATTATACATGTATTTTTCAGCGATAGGTGTTTCCAGGATATCCAGGAAAAGAATCTACATGTGTGTATGTTTTGACTTAGCACATCTTCAAACAATAGATGTACATGTAGGACAAAAGAAATCATCGTCTCATCTTCTGAGAGGGACGTGCGACAAGAGAAGAAAACGAAAATGCATAGGTCGGTGTATAAATATAAACGGGTGTGAACAACAACCTGAAGGCACGTTTACTTCATAGCTGTTGGAGTTCTTTTGTTTGGAAAGTCGGAGGGTTTCAGCGTGGTCATCGCCTTCAGTCATTTCCACCTTCCTCGACCGGAAAAAAATCTCTGACACGTGCCTGAATAGCCGTGGAACCCAAACATGCTTGAGGATAAGCAAAGTATCTAACGATACCAATCGAGGAGGCAGATCATAAGCAAGACTTCTGGTGGTGACAATGGGTCGAGATTTGCACTAAGGGCTGCAGGAAAAATGGGAAAAAACTGGCAGTTCGGAGAACAGAACAATGATAGACGTGCCTAGGAGACAAGATACGGTTGACTTTTTAGAACAATCATGATCCCTTCTGAAAGGAATCCTCGCGAGCTGCTCGAAGCTTGCAACTTTCTCCACAAAAACGCAACGAACAACCAAGTAACTCGAGAACACGTTAGATGGAAAACCTGCAATAAGACTTCAGATACAAATCGCGGTTTAAATGAAAAAGGATATTTATTGTCATTCTGTTATTTCAATAAATAACGGTTTAACAAGAGTACATCTGTTATTTCATGATACAAATCATGGTTGAATGGAAAAGGAAAATCTGATACCAATAATGGTTACCCATGGAAAAGGAAAATATGGTACTGGTATTACGTGATACCAATTATGGTTATCAATGAAAAAGGAAAATCTGCTATTACATGATACCAATCACGATCACCATGGAAAAGTAAAATCTGTTATTACATGATACCAATTATGGTTACCAACAAAAAAAGGAAGATCTGTTATCCCATGATACAAGTCACGATTACCAAAGGATCAGGAAAATCGGTAATTACATGATGCAAACCACGGTTTACACTCTTAGCCGAAAAGGTTCTTTGCTGCCACACCAGGAGAACCCTCTGATTTAAGAACCCTCGGGTTGTTTAAGAACCCCTAGAGGTTCCAGATAGAACCTTTTCCTCTGAAAGGGTTCTAACTGGAACCTTTATGGGTTCTTTCGCGACCAAAAGGTTCTATATGGAACCCTTTCAGGTTCTTTACAGAAGGTTCTATATAGAACCCTGGAGTTCCCCTGGTGATGCACAAAGAACCCCTAAAGAACCTTTTTTGGCTCAGCTGACCAAAGGTCAGCGGAGCTATTTATATGACTATAAAATGGTTCAAAATCTGTGTGTCTGTGTGTGTGTGTGTCGTCCGTTAAACTGGCACGTTTCGCAACCACAAGGCCCACGGTCATGAAAGTTGGTGGAGAGGTAGGCCCTGGGAAGGACTCGAAACAGAACCAAAAATTTTTGCGATCTGACCTACATAATGCCCTCCAGGGGGCATTTTGCGCAAAATGAAATGTCTCAATATCTCAGCCCCTATGATAAATTTGTCGACCAAAAGTGATGGAATAGATAGGTTGATGTTTTCTACATCAGCTCAAAGGGAAAATAATGTTAGATCTGTCCACCAGGGGGTGCTATTCAACAAAATCAAAAACAGGGGTATTTGAATTTCCCGCCCTTCAAAGTTCCTAGTGACTCTGTAGGTTACAGTAACTGGTGTCCTGTCCACCTGTATGTAGCCAGTGGTACACTGAGACTGGACTGATACCATGTTGAACCTTAGCTGACAATGGCCACTGTGCTTTTCATCACTTGAGAAGTTCAACGTGCTTTTATATCGTGACTATCTTTCATCAGGTAAGGTGACATACTTCAACTCATTCTTTTATGTGGAGCAACAGTCTCAATGCCTAATTAGTAACTTACATCATTCAAATAGGTAGATTTGAACAGTCTTCTATGGAGCATGCATTGATCACAAGATGATGATCAACCTCGTCACCATGAATTAGTGCTACATGTAGCTCTGTGGTCTCACTAACCACTGGGGGGCATCCAGGCTACCAATGCTTGTAGGGCTCACACTATCATCATGACATATATAATGGATACATTGTCTGAAGTCAAGGCCTCAGCCTGTTCCAGTTTCAGTTCTCAATGCGAAAGAGGCATTTTCTTTTGAGATTTTTAAAATATTGCTCACCTCATCCACCACTTAGTCATCTGGTCATCTGGACTTGTTCCCATCTTTTATAACCCCTTACCACCCATTATTTACCACTCAATGGGTGTCAAAAGATATCTATCTCGATTCATCAAAAATTAATTGCAGGCCTATTATCTGATGTTAACCCCTCCTCACCCAGTAGGTCTAACACGATATCTATCTCTATTCATAAATATACAAGTCTATGATGCCGTTTTGAACAATGTATGATGATGTTCAAAATTTTAGCTGCATTGTCACAAGACAGAAATCGACAAACAAGCTTGGACATCATCATACAAATGTATGATGATGTTTTGAACAAATGTATGATCATGTAGACAGGCCTTTAGACGTGTGTAACTTCACTAAATACACACACTTCCACCATGCTTTTGAAGAAGGTACACACGTCTAAGTCTTAATCGCGCGATGATCACCCTTGGTGAATTCGGCACAAAGATTTCTCCCACTTAATGTCATATTCGCAGGTAAAGTCCTCAAGAAGTGCGAATTTATTGCAAATACGCATTTTTCTTTTTCATATTATCGTGTCAGCAACACCATTCTTACCTCGTATCCCTTGAGGTATCTTTTTACCAAAACTCCACTTGACAACATGTCTTTCAAAGGATTATGAATCTGACAATTTCTCAGGAGGGAACTTTCTTTTTACTGCATACATGTACATGTACTATTAGAATGATACTTTACACCTGACAGAATCTGACAACTTGTCTGTGCATATCTCTTGCTCTTCATTTCAGCCACGTTATAAAAAGAACATCCTTTTATGTTTATCTGATGACAAGTATATACATGTAGGCCTAGCTCTGTCACAATCAGGTTTCCTTTCATTTCATACATCTATGATTTTTTTCTCGTATACCTTTGATTTTTCTCTTGTATTCCCTTTTTCCACTACCGGTACTTTGTTAACAAAGCACACATTTTTCTCCAACTCAGAGCCTTTCTCCAGGCCCTCTCCTACCCTGAGCTGCCGCAGGACTTAGGAGGACGAAAAGGGCAGCAGTAGTCATGGAGTACAATAATTCAAAGAAAGGATAATAAAATCAGAAAAACATAGGCATCAGTTGAACAAAACAAAATCCAACACATATTAAGTATCTACATGCTGCAATTAGTTTTTGAAATAATAATACATGTATGTTTTTTTAATAGGCTTCTATAGGTGAATGACGTAGCTTCCTACGGGACACGGACCTTCGCATATGGCATCAATCGCCAGCACGCCTTAACCACTAGGCCAAATCCCCATCTTCAAAAAAAATGGTTCAGTGACCCATGTTAAACGAGGCGGCAGTGCAATAGTTTACAAATACAAAATATCTGCGACGCTGCTTATTTCTCCTTCTGTTCTTGAAAGATTATTTTCTTTCTGGTAATAAAATCTTATTTTATTAACGTTACCTTTTTAACTGCACTTCAATTATGACTCTGACAAGAGTAAAGAACCTTTTAATGTCGTGACATTCGGTAAAGGCTATTTTTTTCTTATCGTGATTGGTTTCGTTTGAATTTGTTTCGAAATGTCGTGAACCAAATCGTAAAGCTTTTTGTATTTCTAACAGAGACAAAACAAGAAATTTTGCCAATTTTGCGCCAGAGCTAAAGGTTAAGGTCATATGCTGCCTGTAGGGGAGAGGTCAAGCCTTAGTGCAAGGAGTTGATCAAGTACAATGTTAAATGTAAAGGTGTACTTCCATTGGGGGACAATTTTTGGTTCGCTATGGAGCCGCTTGGTGCGCTAGCTGCGGCCATATGGACCCCTATTTTCACACCAGTTTTCCAAGGCATTTGTATGACGTAATCAAGCTTTACTTGACGTTTACGGCCTTATTTTGTGGTGTTTGAACGTCATATTGCGTCTGGTGTCAGTCTACCATTAGCTGTCGACCTGATTGGTTGGGCAGTACGAACAAACGTCAGGAAAGGTACAAATTTCGGCGATTTTTAAATCTATTTTTAGACATTTTCTTGGGGAGGTCAGATGGGGGTCTGGGCGGTTGATAAAGTGGTGTTTAAAACCTTTGTAAACTGTACTAAAAAATCTAAATATGTACATGGACAATGTTGTCAATAGCTATTGGGAGCTATTTTATGTAATGCGCACGATTAGACACGATTTTAAAGCAGTTACCGGTCAGGAGTTGAGAAGTCATTATCCTTGCGATTCCGTTACCTGATAATCGCGGAGGAATTATTTCTTAGGCTAATATGCATGCGCGATGTAGTTCGTTATGTACCGGTACTTTATCCCGTACGTTATAGACCTACAATCGCAATGTTTTCGTCAGTCTTTGCTACAAAAAGTGTTTCTTCTTTTGATACATTATCTACATTGACGTTGGTGAGGTTGGGGCGCATCTTTTGCCGAAATTTGAACACAGGAAATTTCCAGCGCCGCCTGACATTATCCAAACAATACATACATGCATATCAGCGCCACGCAGAGGGCATAGTCGCCATGGCCGAGTGGCAAAGCCGCCTGCCCATGAAACAGAAGGTCTTGGGTTCGATACCCGGAGCGTGTAAATTTTCTTTGCCTTGACAATTTTTTTTTGTTCTTTTAACTTTCTGGATTTTTTCATCGTGTATTTTAATGATCTTGCGTTTATATTTCGCATGGGAATGCATGTAAAACAATTGGGCCTATCCAGTCATACAGTCATCACTTCTTCCACATTCCTTAATTCCTGCCTTCTCCCCACCCATGCTTATTCGACATAGCGAACCCCTGTCGCCACCCGGCTTGTTTTTTATATAAATCGTACTGAAATCCTAGTAGTTTTGGAGCAAGTGCTAAGAACACCTGATGTCCACAGGATGAGTGAGAGAGGGGCGAAAGTAAAGATTATGTTTCTGGTCTGATATCCAATGCTGAACTATTAGCGTCTTTCCAGAAACCTTTCTGGGGAATTCAAGGAGCAGCAGCTGTCAGGGGCGGGTCCACAATTTCGGAAAAGAGGGTGTGCACTGTGCTAGAAACATTGAAATCTGCGGTGAATTTCAATGATTTACTCCAAATTTCAGAATTTCACGGTCAATTTTACAGATTTGTTGGCCGAAAGGGGGCGAGCACCGGGTGCCCCCCTTGGATCCGCGCCTGGCTCTTTCATTGTTCATGTGATCCTTTCAGAGCAGTAGAGATGAGAGAGTGGTAACTCGACCGGATATCGAACCAGCGGCCTCTCGCGACGCCATTGCCACTGCACCACTGCACCACTCCGGATTCCCAGAAAGCAATCCGACCTATAGTTCGAAAGCCAGAAGTCGTCGTGCGAACACATTCACAACAACAGGAGTACTGGGAATGAAAGCCTTTTTGGTTCGAGTTACGAAGTGGAAGACAGGAGTAAGTACCATGGAAACTCCCTTGACCCACCTGTGTGACCAGACAACAAGGGTCATGTCGTCTCAGTGGCCGCCATCCCTCGAAAGCCAATATCGAATATCAGGCATTCAACAGGTGTGTACATAAATATTTGCCCAAATTTCCGGCCATTTGATGGGTGGTGTGCAGAACATTGGCAAAATGATTGATTTTCTATTCATAATGTGTGGTCATCATAGCGGTGGTTCCGGAATGCCGTTGGCTGGTGTTCATGGATGACGGGACGTCTCCTAGGAAGATATTCCTTCATTATGGTGACCGATTCAGAGGACGGTGTAACACTTTATGAGGAAAACACATTTTTTATCTAAAATGAAGGTGTAAAGTCTACATTATGATTCAAATTCAGAGGACGTTGTAATACTTTGCAAGAAAAAAACAACCTTTTACAGTTTAAAAAACAATTTTTTACAGCTTCCTTGCCTAAAATCAAATTTCAGAATTACATCAAAATTAAAAATTTTGAAATGTCACACATACTAAGAATTCCATATCAAAAACAAACAGCGCCTTGAAGTATCACCAAAGATAAGCCAGCCAATCAGAAATGTCAACATAATGACAGCCTTGGCCAATCATAAAGTATTTAATCGTCTTCTGCGGCGCAGCTAATCCAGCTGTAATGTAAAAAAGACGAAAAAGATCATTGCTGTCACAGTTTGGATATAATGACCACAGTCATATCTATCCTTGACGTATTTTATCCAACACTGGTGGAATTTCTCGCCAGAGTTGACCGTACAGCGAATGATTGATGGAATCGGTGAAGAAACAGCACTCAGCCCGGAGTAAAAAAGGAGATTTTCCTAGTCACTGGATAATGTGCGTCAGCGAAAGAAACGGGGCAAAGGAAATGATAGACCATGGGGAAGATTGAGAAGATTTTTTGATGGCATTCATGATATTATTTCATTCCCTTTTTCAGCTCGGCATTGAAGTACGTAATGATATTTTTTCGGGGGCAATACGTCATAGTATTTTTATGTCACTTATCATATCCGAGAGACATCGAGTTATATTTCGGAACTTTGGGCGAACGAACCTTTGACAAGTTTGATTCCGAGCATACATCAAGAGGAATTAAGCATATTTAGGAACGTCATTTTAGGCAAAGAAGTTTTTAGCGCAAGCAGGACGGAATTTGACAGGTTGGCGTAATAATTTGGCGAAATGGATTTCATCAGTCAAAATTTCTTCGATTCAAAAACAAAAATAAAGAAATGACGTAGCTGATGTTAAACATTTTATATCGAGTTCCCGCTTGACAGGTTGGCAATTCCCAACTTAGAAAAAACTTAGTAATACCTTTTTGACGTAACAGATAGTTAAAAATATTTATGACAACCCAATCTGCATCTGGTTTTGCATTATCGATTGCATTCCGATGAAAAATTCATCAGGTATTTAATAATTCAAATAAATTGACTAAACGTTCGAAGGGGGTCGTATCGAGACCGAGTCGACTTTGAAAAACCTCCGTCGCTTTCAACGGGACATAAATTTATCTGTAATTTAGATCGCATTGAATGAATTGATTTCGTTATCGTTATGCAAGAAAGTAATGAATTGCTGCACAAAATTTAATTCGAATTTTAGATTACACGCGTCGTCTGTTTCGTCTCTTGCCATTAGTTCGTGACATGCTCGGTAAATTAAACCACGCGAACAGATTTCAACAAACTAATGCGAGAAAAATTCCGAGAGATTGCTCCGGATGGTGCGTGGGGATGATTGGTGTATTTTATTGTAAATCAAAAAAGCAAAACACTGCTGTAATGAAATTAATTTGCTTTAAGTAATTGCGATGCTGGATTCAGTCACCTGGTATGGATCGGTTGCAGTTTCATAAAAGAAGCAGAGAGAAAAGGATAACTGATGGGGGAAGTGTTGTCTCGACATGTAAATGGGCCCGATGAAAATAATAGACAGTTTAAGAGATCGTCCCGCTGGCGCTGACACTAACGTAAACGCAGTAGCTTTTTTTGAAGGAGGAATATTCGTATACTAGGAGCACTCGGCCATTATGGGGCGCATGCGCTGCTAAAATGATGACGTCATTCTCGCGAAAAGTACATGTATGGCGGATGGCCGACAGCAAACAAGCATGACAATTCAGGCACCGTATTCATGAAGCTGTCGTATAGAGTGTTTGCACGTGACGTCACAGCGGCCATGTTGGAGGCATACAACAAAAGAACAGACTTTCAAAACAATCGATGAAGTTAATCTCCATAGACCGTGACAGGCGAAAAATTCTTTTGTTTACATGTATACCTCCAACATGGCCACCGTGCAAACACTCTATTGTGCATTTGCGAGCAACCTATTGTTCACTGTCAGCTTGACAAGGACAAAGATACTCGGAATCCAAGAAACCGCAGCGCATTTGTCGATTTCCTCATAGTAAATCTGAATTGAACATAAGAATGCTTATTTCACAACGTTTGCTCCACTCATGTGACCAGGCCTATGTTCCTTACCATCCATCGGCGGCGGAGCTTTGTTCTTCGTTCGGCCAATCAGAACGAGGAAGTTTATTGGAATAGTGTACTCACAATGAGTGGCAATGCCTAGCCTTGCCAAGGAGGTGTCTCCTCCTGGACATTAATGACTGACCCCTTAGAGGCGAGGATAAAGTAGCTAACTCAATTCGCTCTTAAGACAAACTTTAGAGTCCGTATGAGGGGCCGAAACTGATTCCGATGGCAACACAAAGGGCCGAAACTTCCCGAACCTCTCTGCCTCAGAAAATAGATAGCAGATTCGACAAACAAATCAATCACAATGGTAATAGAAGCTTCTGGTTGAATGGTTTGGCTTTCTTGTCCGTCGTTACACAGAAGACGCCGTCCCCTCTTAAGATGCTACTCACTTAAACGGTAATGCAAAGGCGTCAATTCGCATCTCTGGTACAACTTAAATCGCCTTTGATGTNGGGCCCCGATGAAAATAATAGACAGTTTAAGAGATCGTCCCGCTGGCGCTGACACTAACGTAAACGCAGTAGCTTTTTTTTGAAGGAGGAATATTCGTATACTAGGAGCACTCGGCCAATATGGGGCGCACAGTACGCTGCTAAATGATGACGTCATTCTCGCGAAAAGTACATGTATGGCGGATGGCCGACAGCAAACAAGCATGACAATTCAGGCACCGTATTCATGAAGCTGTCGTATAGAGTGTTTGCACGTGACGTCACAGCGGCCATGTTGGAGGCATACAACAAAAGAACAAACTTTCAAAACAATCGATGAAGTTAATCTCCATAGACCGTGACTGGCGAAAAATTCTTTTGTTTATACCTCCAACACGGCCACCGTGCAAACACTCTATTGTGCATTTGCGAGCAACCTATTGTTCACTGTCAGCTTGACAAGGACAAAGATACTCGGAATCCAAGAAACCGCAGCGCATTTGTCGATTTCCTCATAGTAAATCTGAATTGAACAGAAGAATGCTTATTTCACAACGTTTGCTCCACTCATGTGACTAGGCCTATGTTCCTTACCATCGGCGGCGGAGCTTTGTTCTTCGTTCGGCCAATCAGAACGAGGAAGTTTATTGGAATAGTGTACTCACAATGAGTGGCAATGCCTAGCCTTGCCTAGTAGTGTCTCCTGCTGGACATTAATGACCGACCCCTTAGAGGCGAGGATAAAGTAGCTAACTCAATTCGCTCTTAAGACAAACTTTTAGAGTCTGTATGAGGGCCCGAAACTGATTCCGATGGCAACACAAAGGGCCGAAACTTCCCGAACCTCTCTGCCTCAGAAAATAGACAACAGATTCGACAAACAAATCAATCACAATGGTAATAGAAGCTTCTGGTTGAATGGTTCGGCTTTCTTGTCCGTCGTTACACAGAAGACGCCGTTCCCTCTTAAGATGCTACTCACTTAAACGGTAATGCAAAGGCGTCAATTCGCATCTCTGGTACAACTTAAATCGCCTTTGATGTACAAGAAGGATTTGTTTCCATTAGTAGTTCTTATTTAGTTGAAAAGCAATTGGAACAAATTCTCAATTTATAGTGCATTTAGGTAAAAACACACTGTTTGAAAACACTTTGTCTACGCGTGATAAAAAAGCTGTAAGATCAACCCTCTTCTACGAGGGAATGGACTTTGAAGCTGGATTTGGGAGTGGACAGATCGCTGCCTCTAAAAGACGCCCACAACATTCGATCAAAACGACAACCGTCTGCAACATCAACGAATCGGGACACCGTCTTTGCTGCCGGATGCTTACAACACTATAAACAGTTTGAGTAATCTTTAGCATATTTGGAACACCGTTAAAGAGGCTAAGTACCTTCATTCCTTTCATAAGAACTCCCATCCTCTGAAGACAGGACCGTTTCATCCAACCTTCTTGCTCCGCTCTTGAAGATTGATGATTCAGGCGAACATAGAAAATGATAAGTACATGTAGGCCTAACTGAAGAAGTTCTGGAAGTTTAGGAAAGTAACGTAGCCTGTAGCATGGCACAAACATACGAAGCACCTCGCAAATGGAAGAAGTAAAAAAGGAGATGAATATTTTTCATTGTTTGCCGCGTGAGAAAGGATGACTTGTCAGATCCAATACCCTGCGTCAGAACTCAACATGACCAACAGCCACATTGCTTTGGTGAGTATTTCACGAAGTGCTCTCTTTCATGAGTATGCCAATGATATTCCCTCGAGGAGCTGCACCGTAGTACCCGAGGCCTTGCACTTGAAGTCAAGGGCCTAAGCACCCCAAAGGGAACAAGAGGTTCGGTTTGTTTTTGGAAGTATGAAAGATACTTACAACAGATTTTATTCCCAGTGCTCTGCTTTCATGAAAAGGCTTTCTTCACCATAACAATGCATCCTGGGCATCCTGAGGGCACTTATCGTGAAAAACCATCTCTTTGAAACCATCAAACTCTACTAAAAGCTCGTCGTGGCTTCTTCTGTCGACTAGATTGCTTGCCCACAAGGGAAGTTCCGGCGTACATCTGCACGTTTGACAAGAAATGTCCGTCGAGTTTGAAAAATGATGCCGGTAGAGGAAAAGTGTTCACATTGACATCCGTGTGCGTTAATTGGTATTGTCTGTGCCGTTATATACAGGAAAATGACGATGTATGAGTTTCTCATACATACTACTTACGGCTGTCAGATTGGCGTAGTGAAAGCATCAGCGCCTGTCACTGCTGTCAGACGCTCAAAGATCAAATCGAGGTTTTGTACTTAACAAAACTAAGGATAGTGAAAATGGCAAGTTAGAGTAACTTCAATTACTTTAGGCACAACATGACGACGAGAAAACATGAAAAAAATGGAAGATTTTTCTTTATCAGGTGAAACCTAACATCCAGGCATGACGGCATGATATTCCTCTTTTCCACTCCGCCCTTTTTCTTGGGCAACTAGATAGATACAAAAATTGGCATTCTTCTTATTCGCTGCCCGTGTTTACCCAGCGGTGTGCCAGCCCTGGCAAGCAAAACCTAATGCTCAGTATTTCTACTTCGAAGCAATTGACTCTGATTGTGTTATGATAAGAGGCGAAGGTGACATTTGGCAGCATGATGTCTCCCTAACCATGATTGTGCATCCGGACTCCCTGGAGAAGGTGCGCGTGGTAAAGTTGAGGGATCGTGTGTGACTTAGCATATGCTAGGCTGAGGATATAAACTGCTGAAGGCCAGTGGAGCTGAGTTTAGCATTTAGCTTTGAGGTGGGATGTAGTTGTGAAATTAATTTTCAAAAGACGACACAGTCATCGTAGATAATATTGCAGTTGAAATTGAGATTTACCAGATGTCCCTGTGAGCACAAGTAATCTAACCCGATGTGTGGCGTCAAATCGAAATCGATTGTTCTGACCACAGAGAAATGCTTATCGGGTCAATATATTTTATCGCCTCGGATCCCACCATCTCATTGATAGGATACATTGCATCACTACCGGAGTCTGAATGCCATCACTCTCATAGAAGATATTGGCACAGAATAAAAAGAACCTCATGAAGGGGTATTTCATATTGTTTGCCATGCTATTGCGGGCATACACATAGGATGAAGTTAAGAAGGCGTCTATACAGGAACAAATTCGCCGAAGACTCTTGAGCCAACTTCAGTAAATTGCCTATTATAACAACAGGAAACAATCCTATCCACTCATCCTAGTCCGGGGAACTACCCCGTCGGAGACTGCATGCACAATGGCTTCTGCGTTCGCCGTTATTGGCGATTTTTTCCGGCAAGTCAAGAGGTTGGGGTTTGAGTGATGACTCTCTTTCAATGCAGTGGCGCACGGAGACCAGAAAGAATTTTCTTTTCCAACGGAGGTTTCCTCGGTGTGGTTTCTGAATTTGGAGGGTGAGAACCCAGTGCCAGAACTGACCAGGACCCATGTTCCCGAAGCCGTCGTAAGGTTAGCGATGTCGTTATGCTACGTATTTTTCCAGTTTTAACGACATCGTTAACCTAACGACGGCTTCGGGAACTGTTTACTTGTCAGGGAGAATATTAAGGAAAGAACACAGAGAAAACTGGCCGAGCTGGTACTTATTCCGGAAAGTGAGCAAGCAGTCTTTCACAAAGTTTCAAATCAGTATCCCTTTTACTGCCAAGGCCTAATTGTCGAAAACGAAAATACATTGTATGTGAAAACAGCTTGAAAGGTACATGTACCTGAAACCTGTCACATGGGTATTCATTGAAAAGCTCTCAGCTACTGCTTCCCAATGACATTCGAGACAAGTTTTCTGTAAGATGTAAGGATTTAGTAGGTTTTATTAATTTTTAATGAAATTGCCGCTGGCAGGTTTTTCAAGGACTCCACTTTTGTCCACCGGTTCTGCGGTCGCTTCCTTTAATACTTACGTTACGACGACACTGCGTAAATCAACCGACCCATGCCATGGATCACGTCGGCAAATTAAGATGGTGGGTTGGGTGACACCCGCTGAGGGATGACGACCTGTTGTCTAGTCTGTGGTAAACATAATTGATTCTGTGATGAAGAAGAGGAAGCATGCATTCATTTAGCCTAATCAGGACCTCGTTAGCGACTGTCTCGTGCGTTTCTGGAAACAGACATTGCCCTTTTGGTGACAAAATTGCACAGGTTTGTACAAATTTTAACAAGAATTTTTCACAAAAAGGATTGATGTTGATGTTGGCGTTAATGTTGATGTTAATGTTGATGACGTTGTTGATGTTGATGTTAATGTTGATGTTGATGACGTTGTTGATGTTGATGACACCCTGAGGTATCAATCATTAGTATCTGATTGCATAGAAAATTCAGCATGTTGAGTTGGCGGCTGATACGATGAGAGGTAAGAGTAAGGATAAAGATAAGAGATAGGAGGTAAAGACCTCCAACTATTTTCACAAGAAAGTGTCAATTATTGCCTTAAAACCAATATCCGTCAACTTGAGGCACCAGAAAGTTATTTCAGTGAAATACTCTAGGGGCTGTATGCACCAACGAAGATTATCTTGAACTCAATTTGAGCCAAAGCTTTTCATTTGTTCAGGTTGCCAGGGCATGATGTGACAATGGAAAGGTCGCGGCTCAACCTGAGTTCAAGATAATCTTCGTTTGGTGCATACGGCCCCAACTGGACCCCAAAGTTTACTGCCCTCAAGCCTACGTCAAGGACGACAGTCTCGTCTGAGGCATAATGAGGTGTTCTACATCGATCCCAATACTAATGACAGGCGTTCATTTTAAGGCATCGAAAACGCCCAAACTGAGACAAATTCGTGTGTGAGAATAATGGGACACTTCGTGATTCAGTTCTTAGATCCAACTCCCAACTCAACTGCACCCTCGTCATTCCATCTGAATGGACGGTCAGTGGAGACCGGCGACGATTCCCCCGTGCAGTCATATCTCGGCTGGCACTTAGGTAGACTCGCTCAGAGATCATGACGATGTATAATGAATCCTCACGACAGATAACCATCGACGGCCCCGTAAGATGAAGACAAATGCGGCGTCTTAATTGCGTGTCTGTGTGAGGTGAGGTTCAGCTGCGTGGATATCGCGACGAGTAGAACGTTATCGAATAGCCAATCGTGGTCTCTCGAGGCAGTTTGAATTAAGCCTCAGACAATGTCTCTGAATAATGTGAACTCTGTACCTAGCTCTGTTGCAATTTGCAAGTGCGTCGGGTTTTTCACCTCTGGCTCCGTTTGCGCTCAACAAATTTCCCTCAACTTAAGTTCCGTCACGAAGTCCCGTCAAATTTTCGGCTCTACAAGTCCGTGGCTACCATTTTCCCCAACACGACGCGTGAACATATACATGAAAGTTCTTCCACAAAGTCGCAGCTCGTGCACACGACACGACCCGCGCGGCGGCCATTTTTAAAATCAAAGCCTTGTCGGACTGTTTCGAGATGTTTAAAAGCGCCGGTGTGACAGGAATCAGCATCCCAGGAATGCAGATCCGCCAAACAACAGCCCGCTATTGTAAGGTTATATTCGAATGGTCATGGTCTCTCTAGCCATATTTTCTAATCCCTCGCTGAACAATATAAGACCGGACTTTGATTCCAGGGGGACGTGGATTCCTTTCACACCGGCAGTACACCAGGCGAGGTGAGGGCGATATCGCCGGCGATTTGACCTCCTGCCCATATTTTCTATGGTTGATTTACCCATAGAAAGTCAACTCGGGCGATCAAACTCTCACGTACAGTACAGCAGCGTCTTTAGAAAGCTCAGACAAGCAGCATCCTGGACGCATCTCAAAAGCAAAATTGCCGGGGCAAGCAAGCAATCGATTTACCCTATCGACAGCCAAGTCGATAACAGCAACGGATTTGAATTTCAAATAACCAAGGTGGAACTTGTCAAGGCCGTAAAAATGAGAGAGATACATGTAATACGGGAGAATCCAACTTACCTCGACGCGAGTCCATGTCATAAAAATTTTCTAAGTTCTAATACCGGTAATACTGTTAGAGGGGTAGCATAATGGTAAATGGAACAGCTTGTATTATACCAAGCTGTTCCATCTACCCTTGGAGGAGTCAGTATAATTCCTCCAAGATCTACCATTATGCTACCCCTACTATACTATTACGATATTTTTAGAACTTACAAAATTTTTATGACCTGGACTCGCGTCGAGGTAAGTTGGATTCTCCCGTAAGCGGAGTATAAGGTGATTAACTCACGACTGTGGCCAGACCACGGCCAAAAATATCACGAATATGGGTATCATGGGGGAACTATCCTTATAGGTTATTGCGGTTTCAGTCGCGATAACTTCATTTAAATTATGATTTAGGGATATAGGGACTCCATTAGAGTCCAAATTAGTGGAAAGAATTGAAAGTAAAGAGACTAATGGATTAGTAATCAGATTAACTGCCGTGTAATGCTTTCATGCTGTGATGTGGCCCGGGATCTCGCACTTACTCTATCATAAAGGTAATGTTGTGTGTTTACGCAAGTACGTTATCACACAGGTAGTGTCAGTTACACGAGAATAAGATTGATCATTACGAGTAAAATAAATTCCCTTGCCAATGGGTCATAAATGAATAAAGAATAGCAAATGCTTTTACTTCAGCTTTGTACAGCATTGCCTAGTGCATTTGTATTGCGAAATTCAAGTAAAAGCATTTACTAGTGTTTATTCATATGACCCAATAAATGACAACCATTTTTTAGTTAGCAGATTCAGTACCGTACTGTCATCTGGATCCATGCCTTCAAATCTTGGACAAAGGCGCTGATCCATGAGTTTTCTCTTTATGGGCAACTCAAACTATAGAAATCTACGGGTAGTCGTACATTGTACGTGCATGTCTCAGCGTAAGCCGTACGGAAGCAGCGCGTTGAGAAAAAGGTTTACTTCTTCACCCACTACTTCAACACTTATTCATATGGCTATAATCTTAACCATGAAAAATCGAGCGAGGACATCCGATGCTGCGCACTTAATGTTTAAAAACGGGTCTCTTCTCTATAAATTCCATCATCGTATTTCAACAGACCACAGTTGGCTCCGGGTGAGAGTAGAGCATTACAGGCCTGAGTTCTGAGCGGAAAAGAAAAAATAATATTATGACGCTTCGTCTTTGATGTTGGCATTTTTATTTTGCCAAAGTGTGTCATAAGACGTGTTTGGTTGCAAAATGCCTCTCGAACTTTATAGACAATTTCTTTGACACGAATTCCGCGAATGTGCCAAGAGATTTTCCTTACTCCTAAAAAATAGGCACTTTCAAAACAAACATTCCCTCAAGTCACTGCACGCGTCAATATCAGGGTTTCTTTCGTAAACGTCAAGGATTAAAAGTAATTTAACTCCTTTTAGGGGAATTATATACCGGGCTAATTCCTTCAAAAATGCAAAGCTAAGTAGGTGTTCATGGTACTTCAGGCTCTATCATGTCCCATTAGGTGTTAAACGTCATACTCAGTGGAAGGCTTCACAACAACAGCCTCTGGTTCTCGTTGTTGTTTGTTTCAGAGATTTCTGGTGCGATAATGACGTTGAAAGGTAACGAAATAAAGTTCTCATTCGTAAAGGCATTTTACTTTATCGCATAAGAGGCGTTAACGCCACGTTTGCCATATATTAACAATTTCTGAAAGCAACCCTACCCTGAAGTTTTGAAAAGTTTTGAAAAGTGTACCTTTAATCCTTAAGTTTCTTCATGTCATATTTATGTCAGGATATGAAAAGATTTGCTATCCTTAGAATTTTGTTCCAGAACAGCGTTCGAATATGTAAGAAGTATTTGTCCGAGCAAAAAGCAGAGACGAGCGTCGGCTGCCTGCCGCCCATTGGGTCTGCCAGTGTTCGTACTGTTGATAACTCAAAGGCTCCAACTCTCCCCAACGGGAAAATTCTGCCCTGGGACTTAAGCTGAGACGGGAGGACATTTACCTTTTGCTATTGGTACTGACTAATTATTGCAATACAAAGTGAACATGAAGCTAATTACCAGGCGTGAGTTTGTAAATACTTTTTAAGTCGGAATTGTTACCCGGAGCGTCTCTCCAAATAACGACTATTATACAACAAAGTCGTCGACGAAAGACATGTAAAAGATATATCACCGCCTAATTAGGGATAGATTGGTAATTCCACAGCAGAAAACACTCGTAACTAACTGTTTTAGAGAATATATCGTAGAAAAATATACCATTTGCATGGCGATTTGCCTTAATATCAACTTGCTACGGCAATATCAATCCGTTTAAGGGTGTCGTCGTATGTTTACTTTAATTTTTCTGACCTTTGCCGTTGTTCTTTGTAGTTGTCGTTGTTGCTATTGTTGTTCGTACTGCTGTGGTTTTTTTTTGCTTTTCACGATGTTGCTCTAGTTTTTCCTGTTCATGTTTTGCGTACTCTTTGTTGTTGTTGATGCTGCTACTACTATTTGCTTTTGTTTTGTTGCCCAGTTGTAGCTGTAACGTTTCTCTACAGTCATGTAGTTGTCGTTGTTGATGCTGCTGTTGATACTGTTGTTGTTTTGGGGGGGGGGGTGCTGTACATGTAGCTGTATTATAGCTGCATCGGTATATGTAACTGCAGCTGTAATGTTGCTCTTGAGTTGTTGTTTTTGTTGTTGCTGCTGACACTGTTGTTGTTTTTGCTGCTGTTGCTGTAGTTTTAGCTAATATGTAACTGTAGTTGTTTTTGTTGTTGCTGCTGCAGTGCTGCTTTTGTTGTTGTTGTAGCTATTAACGTTGCTCTTGCTGTTACAGCAACATGTAGCCAGACTAGCTAATGTTGTTGGTGCTATGGCTATTGTGGAAAAGAACGACAGAGTGCATTTACACCAATCGACCAAATACAATTGATACTAAATCCCTCCAATATGTTTCGGTAAACAAGGCCAGTAACCTGTGACCAATTACTTTCCGCGGCTACTTTTGTCCACTCCGTACATCCTGTACATTGTTAGCCGGATGCGGATCATCGTAACTAGATCGCTGGCTGTTCAAGGATGGCGCGCGACTAATGGCACACCACTTTATGAGGTTCTTGTTGATTTGTAAAAGCTATAACCCCTGGCCCCCTCGGTGGGTATTCGTTACAGTGGTCAATGTCCACAATCGAGAGGTTAAGAAATCGCCTCGTTAACGGTAACACTATAAACGTTAACGTTATTTTTTCCATTGCAAATGTACATCAGAAATAGCGTTAGCGTGAGTGTTATCGTTAACGAAGCGATTTCTTGACCTCTCGATTTTCCTATTCCTACGTATTATAGCAAACAGATTGGCCGGCTAGTCTTACCACAGTTAAACATGTCATTATTGGTTCACGTAGTGACCATTATTTTCATACCGGTTTTGCCCGATTCACTCTTCGATAGCGCGGTTATTCACATTATCATAACCAGGGCTTCGCACTCACGCAGGAAACTTTCACTGTGGGCTGAAGATTGAAAGCCAATAAAATCGGATAACCTTCGATAGAGATGAACTTTTAGTGAATAACCCTAATAAGTTAAAAGTAGATATCCATTTGCTGCTTCGGATTTCTTCTGGGGCCATAATATTCGTTAGTTGACCTAAAAATTGCGTTTAATGCCCAGTGCATTCGCGATATCCAATACATGGCAGAATAACACAGGCAGGACGAGCCTATTATTGGAAGGCGTAGGGGTTTCAGGATTGTTAGATATAAGTCAACATCGCAAACGTAAAATGCGTAAAATGATACATTTTGCGGGAGAAAGGTTACACAATAATAAACTAGCCGATTTTTGAGATAAGGTATGAATTATTGAATGTAGATAACTCTTATGAAACGCCTAATAATTAGAAATCAACCCGCCTTGCCTGCCTCCCCTCTGAATAATGAGTCGATCATCACCACGTGGGTGAACAAAGCAGCTCCTCCTGGATGAGCACTGCCTGGATTACGCGTATAGTGCCATAACTTCCCTGGTGGCAAAGCAATGAACTATCCTTAGGACCATGTCGGGTATTGGAAATTAATTCAGAATTTCTAAAATGTGCCCCATGTCCCTCAATTGCGATATTTATTTCGATAATTTCACTACGTGAACCTTAACGCCGCCAGGCTTGTACATGTTATAGCTTAACTGATACATGGGTGTGCTGCTTCAGGTGTGCCTGCCTTTTATAGACAAAGGAACTAACGTGGCCACGGTGTTAAGAATAAACGGAGTGCCGTTTCGGTTAACGTTTCCAACGACGCAAAGGAATGTTCCAAGGAACGAGAAAGATGGTAAGGGGGATTTCAAAATCTTAACATGATTTTAGGCCTATTCTCGGGAGTCGATCACGTCGAGGACGATTTCATCGGTCCAGTGAGTTCCTCTGCAGATGGGATGACAACCGTGTGAAAACGTCCTAGTCATCGATGAGGTAGTCGTCATTAAAGGGGACTGCCTCCTCGTTCTGACTGCCATTCTCGTTACCGGGGCTAACCGTGACCATGCTGTAGAGAACTCGGCACGAAATTTCCACACGGCCAACAAAAAGACCAGGATAGGCTATGACGCTGAGAAGAAGATGATGATGATGATGAAAAACGTGAGCATTCTATCTGTTTGAGAGTCACGTGTACATCAACCGAGGCTTTTTCTATCACGATACTTCATTAGCAGAGAACTGACGCTGTAAAAGAAATTCAACCAAGCCAGATAATGAAACAAAACCTTTAAACACAAACAAAGTTTCCCTTCATTATTTGACGGCGACAGAAAGCGAATTTCCTGAATTTTCCTTGTCAGCTGCGAGCGACAGCGAAAAAAAGGCATTCAGTTTCCAGCCGAGCGCCTGACAAGTCATTTTAGGCTCGGTAGACAATATTGAGCGAATTAATGAACAGCAGGAGGAAACCGGGGCTTCCTGGGCCCATATTCATAAAAGTACTTAAGTCTAAGTGTGACACTTAATCCTTTGTTCAACACAAAAGGTAAGTATGACACTTTGAATTTTTTATGAATGTGGACTGGAGAAAACGTGCGCTGGGAGTGAGAGTCGCTCTCTCTCTCTCTCTCTCTCGCTCTATTTGGTGAAGAAAAGGATCGAGCCGGGAGCCTCAGCGGTGATGGGCGCCGATGTTCCCACCCCGAAGAGTTTGTTACTGTTCCTATTGCTTATCTCCCGGACCCCCGCCCTGGCGTGTCCCCCTGTGCGGTGGGATTTAACCGACCCTCTAAAATATGTTGTACTCGCTCTCACTGCAACTGAGCATCCAAAGAAATAACAATACGAGACAGCCATTGATCATTCATCAGGAACAAATTGTACCTCGAAGCTGACAAATTACTAATAATCTTTCTAACATCGTCCCTTTGTATGTCAAGGAGTTTAATTTGATAATCTGATTACATTAAGAATGCCTGCCTAATGAGATGAGCATACTGGGTTTGTGAAATTAATCAGACATACAGCCGAGGAACGATATCGTATGAAGAAGGTGGACAGTGAAATGGAAATAAAACGACTCGAACATAGGCTATATGTAAGTGTATAACTAAAGTAATGGAACGAATGATTCGTGACAGTTTTGTCAACATTAAGATCCACTTAAGTCTACAACTTAAGCAATGAAAGTAATGATTCGTGACAGTTTTGTGAGGATTAAGATACACTTAAGTCTACGACCGTAATTCAGCAATGAAACTAATGATTCGTGACAGTTTTGTCAAGATTAAGGTACACTCTTAAGTCTACGTACTTAAGCAATGAAACTAATGACTCGTGACAGTTTTGTCAAGATTAAGATACACTTAAGTCTACGTACTTAAGCAATGAAGCTAATGACTCGTGACAGTTTTGTCAAGATTAAGATACACGTAAGCCTACGTACTTAAGCAATGAAACTAATGACTCGTGGTAGTTTTCTCAAGATTAAGATACACTTAAGATTCGTGAAGTTTTGTCAAGATTTGGCGCTTAGCTCTCGACATGATACAGTGATACAGTAACGTTTTAATTATGGTTGGGATCAAGTTTCTCTGATTATGTTCAGAGACGACTGATTTATTTCGCAAGAGCACCAGGGACAAAAACATCACAAAGTCTCTGTACGACTTGCAAATGCATGAGTGAGTCGACTGGTTCCCTATCCTTCGTGCTGACAACATAACGATGGAAGACGCCACCAGTCACGTTACGGTGCCGCAAGACCTTCGGAGTCGGAGAATAAGGCCCACGGTTACCATCAACCTGTAACATTTTCTTCCTCCTTTCACAAAGGTTAATGCCGAGAATCAGTTTTCTCTTAATATGTAAAGCAGGATTTCTCGTGCCCTCAGGGGCAATACAGAACAAGAAGATTTCGCTCTCTCATTGTTGGCGTGTTTACCGAACCTTCAAGGTATCGAGCGCCGGTAATCAATGGCTTTTAAACTCCTATCCTCTCGTCTCGGAGAATCAGCGTTTGATATGAATCTGACTGGGAGGATTAACCCCGACCTAGGTAAACAGCAGTCATACCACACTCACTTAACGGCTGCTGATAAGAAACCGGTTTACCAGTGCTAGCTGCTCAGATCTGGCAGTGATCATGGGCATATACGCCATCCAATATTATTGCACAATATGGGGCCCAAATAGGGTCATGTGCTTCTGGCATGATTGGTAAGAAAGATTGGCAATGATATTGCCCATTTTGATCCTCATGTTCTGCAATAATATTGCACGTCTGTGGTCGGCTTTACACTACCCCAGTGGTTTCTTGGTTTCTCAAACCGCGACCTCTAGCGGGTCACGCCCGCCCAGATCAATTCAAACAAGGGTTAACCATCCACAGAAGCAAAAACTTCTACGACTACGAAATACAACTCCATCATGATTTCCAATTTGCAAACGTAATTGCTGTTCCAACGGAAGTGAAAGGCTTGGTGAAGCTTGCCATTTTATTTCGCATTGGGTTTCAACGCCAGGGTTATGGCCATTCGGTATGGATTTCGTTCATTTGTTCCATCAGCGGGGCCAAATATGGTGTTCTAAGGCTTCCTCAACAGAACCATGATGGTGGGGAAATATCCGATGGGATTTTTGCTTGAGTACACCAATGACACCTGCGAACAGCTATGAAAGGAATTAAAGTGTGAGCGAAAAGTGTCGTGTAAATTTCTTTCCTTTTTCCAGCACATTTTAATTTCTTCTCGTGTATTGTTAGTAGCAGTTTCTGGAGGTGTGCGATTATACGTATCCATTAGGAGAGTTCGGCAGGTGATATGAAGGATTTTTTTGTGTGTTCTACCAGCAATGCTGCCACGAGAAGCCCGAACACAAATCTGAGGTGATCACTAAAACACCTGACGGTACCCTCTCTGGCCAACACCATTGACGAAGGATGGTCCCCTGTAAAAAATGTCCGCTTCTATTTTTCCATGATGGATTTAAATAAACTGCACGGCTATCGAAACCTGTCGCCAGAGATTAGAATGTAACAATTATAGGATTTTTTGTTCCCACAGGACAGTTTTTCCCGTGGTCATTCTTTCCTTTCCCAACTGTTATCTTGAAGCTGCTTTAGCCATGATGAACGTTTCATTCAAAGGTTCATTAGATGACAACGACACCGCTTGGAAGTTGTCTCCGGCTGATGCCGAACTGCTTCGGATTCTCAAACAGAGATCGCTCAACGCATGCCAGGAAAAAACAGCAGATGCAGCCGCATTCAGTCGTCATTCTTCCGAAGCCCGACTTACCAAATGCTTCCATCGTCACCTGAATTCTCCGCCTTGCATTTCTACTTGACGTACTGCATCCAGGGCAAGACACACAAATAATGAGTTTTTCAAATCATCGGTAGAATTTTTCTAATAAAACATTCTTGTTTTATGAAGTCGTCATCGTAATATAACACTTACGGAAAGTTAAAAAGTTCGCTCGAGTGGTTAGACGCGTAAGAATGCCTCATAGAAAACCAATAAGATGGGCAAATAATCCAACAAGACTAGAGTTGATTTCAAAAAGTTTTCCACGTCGCGTATCCTTCGGTTACCGATGACAACATCAGGATGAGTACGCCACGTTTACTTCCAATTTCAATGACGTTTGAGAATTGTAATGTTCTTTGACGGTGTCTTGATTGTAAGTTTCCGCCCGTTGATTTCGGCGTATTGACAGTCCCGTGATTTTGACTGGACTGACCCCACATAGGCTACTACGGATATTTACAAAGGCTATGGTCCGCTCTTACGTTTACATGTACGTCGCAGTTCCAGTCTCCTACGCCACTGAGGATGCTGTGAGTTGCAGTATTCTGCACACTGAAAAACTTTTCTTCATCAAAATGACGAACTTGTCCTAGGTTCGAGTTGTCTGAGTACGAACAGTCCGGCTACGAAATGTCCTAAAACTGCAAAATGAATATCTGTCGGCCGTCATTTCACAGAATCCCTGCTGACTTTGCCATCTGCTGCAGCTGCAAAAGTACCCGGCACTTCGATGATTGTTATTGCAATTATCTCAAGCCATCGACAGCTTCGGGCTGCACCGAGCTAAGTCAATGAGCAATCGACCGAGCGTGGACATTGAACGATAACATCGCACCCGTGGATCCTCATGGGATAGTCTTATCTGATTTCCCTCCTAGCCACCCACCCTTATTCAATAACCGACGATCTGATATACACAGAGCCACTCATCCCCACACAACACTGACTGCATCGAGATCAGATTGTACACCATTACTTAGAGCCGGAGTTAGTGATGGATAAGTCGGCCGTGAATGATCTGTCACAGCGGTCGTTTTGCGTTGATGTCACACTCCCGGGTCGTTCTCTGAATGTACGGTTACAGGCTTGCAATAAACGAGCCAGATCTCTCTATAACGAAAGACTATATGTAGCCTATATGATAAATATGAGCGGTTGTTTTCGCAAATAAAGACGTTACAAATAAAGACATTGTCCCGAGGAAGCTGTAAATCATGATCTCCAGTCGATGTGATATGATATTAACTCGTAGCCAACAAAGACGTTGGGCGGCGCTGCAGTCGTCAGAATGACCACATGTCGTCGCTGAGAAAGACGTTGGGCGGCGCTACCGTCGTGAGGATGATCTCAAGCCATATAGTTTAGAAAGACGTTGGGCGGCGCTGCAGTCGTCACGATGACCTCGAGTCTCGCTTATTTATTATAAATTCGTGGGTTAATTCTTCACTTAAACATACCTATAGATGAAACATGCCTCAAAACATTTTACATTTAGATATCACAGAATTTGATAAAACATACATCTAAAACATTTGGCTTAGAAAGGCGTTGGGCGGCGCTATAGTCGTCACGATGATCGCAAGTCACAGCTGAGAAAGACGCTGGGCGGCACGCACTGCAGTCGTCAGGAGGACCTCGAGTCGTAGCTAAGAAAGATGTTGGGCGGCGCTGTAGTCGTCAGGATGATCGCGAGTCGTAGCTGAGAAAGACGTTGGGATGACCTCGAGAACCATTGACAAAAGCAATTACAGGACGAAAAGGTCAAACGTACGGCGAGTAAAAACAAACAGCTTGTTGGATTCTATCAAGAGGAAGAAAAGACTGAAGACAATCGATCTCCGATTGGCCTCCTTCATTGTAACGCCGATCAATAAAATTCTTACTGATCGATAGGAGTTTAATTTGAATATCGGTTTGATGGTATCATTTAATGTACTGCGTTTGGCAGATGTTTTCTGTCTTAGTGTTGTTGATTTTACGTTGTGATTTGGTGACGAGCAGAAATGGATGTCAACAGAGGGAAAACTGGGATGTTCATCTACACGTAGACCTTTAGGTGAACTTTGGTTTCAAACAGTATATCACAGTCAAAATGACACTGATGGAGGCAAATACAGTTTTTTCGATGACATAATCCCGATCATTTGATATCAATGGTTGGATAATCCGGCATTAAACCTTTACATTGCAAATGATCTTTAATCTCCATAAACCAACTCTACACACATGAACAAAAAATATTCATTGAACATACAGCGGTAAAAAATTACCATAATATGAAATAAAGCAAGTCTTTGAAATCGTATTTCTTCAAACTTAAATGGAGCTTGAACTGTAATTTGCTAAAAAGGAGCAGTAATGAAGAGGCGTTTGAAAGTTTCATTTAGTTCTTTTAATGAAATTTAACTGAAACTGTTCAAAGAATCCTAATGCCATTCCCTATGCGTTCAATAGTAGTTTTTCCATGATAGCCTTCATTAAATTACGTTCCTTTTAGATATTGGTATTTTTTTATAATGTTTGTGAAGAAACATGCGCTTCGTCAATTCCTTTTGTTCATTTTAACGGCATTTCTTAACAAGTTGCTTGTTAAAGCAAAAATTCCTTTCGATGATGACTACACTTTACCACTTTACTATGAAAGTACTTCCCGGACGAGAACGAAAATGCTCAGAAGTTTGAACTCATCTGTCTGACCTCGTCCCACGTCAGATGTATACAAATTCAATGTGATTGTACCAGTGCAATTTCGCTGGCGACGAGGATACACACACCAGTCAAGGCGTTGATGATCAGTCATCGGCTGGAATAATACATTTCATTTTTCCATTCTGGATTACTTCCACGAGATGATGAATTGCCGGCCTACCGAACCCATTTATTGGATGAAAGTCTAGACAACATGCTTTAATCACAATGATTAAACTCAGTGGGTAACCGGACCCCATCGATAAGTGGGAAAAAGGCAAGTTTCCAGAGGACTTGCCCAGCTGACGAAACACACCAAATGCCACAAGGAAATAAGCAAATACAAACACCTCCTCAAAGTTCTCGATCAAAGTCGACGTTTATCCTGGAGGATTTCAGATTGCTCGTTTGAAAAAGAGGGGAAAATTCTGCAAAGGAACCGTCGCAAGAGAACCCCGTCTCTTCTTGGCACGCGGCTGAATCTAGAAGTGTAGGCCATTCCAGGGGATTGGAATCTCCAGGATGGCATATCCGACATTCTTCAACAGTGTCGGATGACCATCATCAGTATGCAGCCGTGCAGTTGCAACGAATGTGTTACTGGGGAAAAAAATCAATTGGTCTTGTCCGAGTAGCTGGACATTCATTTTACGCGCCTACGCAGGGATGTGAGCTCTGACAACTTACTACAGCGTCTTAAAGGTGGTGCACCAAAGTAATGTTTGCTGGCCCAGTGTGGCAACCAAAAAGACCCCATTACCCATGACTTCTTGGACCTTATTCACAAGGCACTAAGTAAGGGCACGCAGATCTTTTGTCAGGCTGATAGTGAACAATAGGTTCCCCCAAATGGACAATAGTTTCCCTGGTCCTAACAATAATATTTAGTAACAAGAGGCCCATGGGCCTTGCGCTCAGCTGATTTAGACCAACAGTCCGAGGGCTCTCTGGGGATAACAGCGGCAATAGTAATACCAATCGATGGTGACAAAAGGTTCCCCCAAATGGACAATAGTTTCCCTGGTCCTAACAATAATATTTGATAACAAGAGGCTCGTGAGCCTTGCGCTTAGCTGACTTTGACCCACAGTCCGAGGGTAGCTCTCAGGATAACAGCGGCAATGGTAATACCGCTAGTTAATTTTTAATCGCCACCTAGAAAATAAATGGGGATATGAGGATATGAGTGGTTTCAGAGATAATACCCAGGGGTCACTCATTAGTTAGATTCGACGACAAATACTTTTTATTTCAGGTTTGATGACGTAATTCGCAAGAAGGGATCCATGCGATCTGTTCTCGTTGTCGTTCTTCGCCGGAGCAAATCTTACCCTCCCCATTAAACCATTCCTACCGCGCTAATTTTGTAATTTCGCGCTGCTAAGTGTAATAATCAATAACTCACGGTCAGTGGAATGTCACCAGGAACGACTACGATGCGGCAGACGACAGGTGTTGGAGAAAATGATTGATTTCATGATACTAATATCCCAGTCCGTATGAAAATCATACACATATCAATATACATGAACCTGTCTAGTGCGTGGTCGGTGATCATCCGTCATTTCAGCGTTTAACCCTTGAGTAGCCACATGTCAGCACTAATTTAGGCGCCAATGTTTGTGTACACCTGCTCGCCAAAATGTGCCAGTTCTGTCATACTTCTGTCCACTTATTGCATTTTTGCAATAAATCAACAACTACGTCAAAATTTCTTGAAGTTCGTTTTCAGTTTAGCCGTCCGACTGTCTCGGAATAGCATCGCAATAAGCACAATGATGTTAGCAATGTATGGCTGAGCATCGGACCGTGCCTGAGAGCCCGCGGGTTCGATTCTTGGTCGAATCGCCATTTTATCTGAACTTTCGTCTGCTCAGAAAGGATCAAATAATGATGTGTGCTGCAGGGTTTTGAGGCTGTATTACAGTGGAAAGCGCCACATGAAATTATTATCATCATTACGTTGGTATATAGGGAAGCCTTTGGGAAACACATTTTTTTGATTTCTTCAGGCAGGACCCATTACATTGGATTCATATCCATAATCGGTCATTTTGCCCTTCCTCATGCCCCTTCTAAGCCCAGAGAAGGTAGGCCTCTGAACACTTGACGCAAGGGCCCAACGCGCCGCGTAGCGGCCAACAGCGAAGCTAGCCAAAGACTTGTCACGGGTCAATCAATAGAACTGGACTCATATCTGAATGCAGGGCAGCTGACTACCATCCACATTCCCCTCCCAGTCACCAAAAATATCAACACCACAACTAACGTTCAAGACTACTGGGTTAGGGAGAGGACACTTTCTTACTATCCTATTTGCCTTACAGACCGTTTCCGATGGCGATCCATTTGGAAAACAAACGGTAAATGATAACAGACAGACGCATGACATGAAAAGAGGACAAGTCATTTCCGACTCGTAACTTCACAGACTTCCTAATATCCGTGGCCCGCGTGGTCTATCCCAATCATATACCAGCAAATTGATACTGATATACATATAATGTTCAGTTATTTGAGCTATTCAAGATAATAGTATATCGATCAAGTGTATGGTTGTTGAAATAGGGATCACGGTCTTCGTCTTACCGCTAACGCAGCAATGATGGGATTCTTGGAGACTTAAATTGTCGTATTATGTTCACAGCGGTTATTATCATAGAGAGCAATCATACGCGCTACCCATGCTTGTTAAGGCGACGCTGTGAGAAACGCCAAACATTTATTGAAAATAGATAACATATACAGATTATGTAGCATTGATATTGAAATTGACACTGCTCATGCAATAACTGCAAATGGGACGTTAGGGCCGGAAGGATAAGCGCAACGAGAGAATTTAAGCTAAAGACACATAGACGCGATTCGTGCTCCGGTGCGGCAACGGTAGGGGTGTTTTTAAAGTCGACTGACCCGACTGAATGATGAATCGACCAGCATTGGGTCAGTCAACTTTAAAAACACCCCTACCGTTGCCGCACCGGAGCACGAACCGCATCTATGTGTCTTTAGCTTTTGGTCCGATGCAGTGATGTCCATTTTCATGGCTCTTTCAGTACATGCCTTCCAACGAAAGGGGGCCGCAAATGCTTTTAAAAAAGGACTAAAGCATTTCTTATCAGGAGACACTTAGGATGTGACAAAACCTGACGGGGGTGCCTTTGAAGACGACTCTTTACGAAAAAGTACGCTACATCAATTCCATTCATTCAGTATTCATCACGGGTCCAGGCGACTGTTTTTCTCTACTACGAATGCAGCCGTATGAGACGCTCAACCTGTCTCTGTTCCCTCAAACAACGGCGTTCTCGGACTATTATATCACGGTTTATCGGCAACGACGAAGTCAATATCGACGAAGGCATCAGCCAATCATGTTTTCCGTTTTAAACGAGCCACGGACAATGCAATACACTGTCGTCTACACATGTACGTTGCATGAATGTATGACCAGTGGAAGGTTTGGGGGTTTTCGGCTGTAGAACTACTGTCCAGTATTATCTTACTTTACTTGGCCTTGCTGTTCTGCTGATTCAATGAATGTTTATACACATATGATGTACTCAATGCATTGGTCGACGGGCCTGCAACCATCTTTTACCAGTCAAATCCCTGGATGTTTAGAACATTGAAGAATACACTCCCTTCCCCGCTCTGTGCTCCAAGAGTATACCAACAAAGTCATCATCACCACAAAGTGCCAAGTCTTCTTTCATGTATTCTTAGTGGTTGTATCGCTGATACATATTAATCCACCATGAAATGAATAGTTCCGAGGGCAGAGAGTGCGTCTTTCATGATCCATTATTCTCATCCTGCTCGACTTAAGTAACACTGTACCGACGCGAAGACTAGTTGATTCAATTACATCGTATTTCCTTTATTGGTGATTCATCATTAACAGAAGTGGACAAACATGCGTACACTTTTTATTCTTATCAGACCATGTCTTTCTGGAGGATCCACCCGTTGAAAAATCTCACGTGTTGCAGTATCTTGATTAAGCTTATACAAGGATGAGTATTTAAGCAACGAATGTAAGGAAGAGTGGTGGCATGACCATGTCATACAATCTTATCCGTATCGGACAACCACCGAGACGGATCATCCATCTCGGACAAACACCGTGTGACCGATCATCCATAAGGCGCTCTCGGACAACCGCCGTGACCAATCATCCATAAGGCGCTCTCGGACAACCACCGTGACGGATCATCAAAGGGGCTTTCGGACAACCACCGTGACCGATCATCCATGATGCGCTCTCGGACAACCACCGAGACCGATCATCAATAAGGTGCTGCCGGACAACCACCGTGACCAATCATCCATAAGGCGCTCTCGGACAACCACCGTGACCGATCATCCATAAGGCACTCTCGGAAAACCACCGTGACCGATCACCCATGAGGCACTCCCGGACAACCACCGTGACCGATCACCCATAAGGCACTCTCGGAAAACCACCGTGACCGATCATCCATAACGCCCTCTCGGACAACCACCGTGACCGATCATCCATAAGACCCTCGCGGGCAACTACCGTGACAGATCATCCACAAGGCGCTCCTAGGACTACCACGACTCCTTTCACGCCGGAAATCAAGAGTAGGCCAGAGGCTGGTCGGGGAGTGGAGCAGCGGAACGAATTCTTTCGACTGAATCGTCTCCGCATTGATACCCAAGCAGCATCAAATCCCAATATCCTCAAAACGATGCTTCCCTTTATCCTGAACACCAATTGGCATTCTTCGGGGAGTCAATTAATTTGAACAAATTCCAATTGAACCGAACGGGAAAGAATACCGCATTTTTGTTCGAACCGTTCATTGGATGATGGGTAAAAATACAGCGTAATTAAATCAATCATGCTTTGTCATTCGATGACGTTTTCTTTAGAATGCACTACTTTTTACATGTCGATAGTAAATTGAAAATGTGGTTGGGGCATAAAAGTGTACGTGGTTTACGATGTTCTTCATCAAGAAGTTTCTTGCAGTGTTACGCTCAATCAGTGTAGTTTATGACGTCATGTGGAAATTTCATGGTCCGAATGCTGATTGGTCTACATCAGCAACAACACGCACTGTAGATGTGGGTCGCCAATCTCGTTGATGGTCAGATCAGCCGAACTCATTTTTCCAGACAGACAGCTCTAAAATCGTATTACAGATGCTCAAGGCGTATAACATTTAGCGATAATCTAAATATGTGGCTGGCTATAATGAAACACCTGATGCTCATCTTCTTGTAAGTACCCAATTTTTATAGTCAGGTCGATTGTCTGACCATGTCTGGCTCATTTTAAAACGCATCGGAGGACGATCCAAGTGGTATATAATATGTACTTTACCATCAAGAAGAGGATAGGTTCCTATGAGACAAGGTATGAAAGGGGTCCATCGGTAAAGTTCATCAAGGAAGTTCGTCAAAGTACATTGTTTCTTTCTTGTCGTTTGCAAACCACACACAAGGATTGGTTGCAAGCCTAACCAAGAGCCACTAATAAAAACATCATTTCCGGAGTGCAAGGTGCAACTTAATCACCGGTTTCGGGAATCGTAGGTCCACATCAAATACTGGGCGATATTCATGGAATGCAGGAGGAGAAAAGAGCCCCTATGGAGAAACCTACGATGTTGAAAAAAGTTCACCCTGTCTGCCATACAGAGACACTGGCTCAACCTGCATCGCAACCGGACTTTATTGGAAGTTGGCACCAATGTTGCCAACGTGCCAGCCACAGAACAGTTACAAGAAGTCCTTGTAACACATCCTGAAGAAATCAGGTCCTCTTAGCATCGCTCCAAAGCTCGAGCTTGCGAGCATGGGAGCGATGCTAAGAGGACATGATTTCTTCAGGATGTTGAACTAGGGAAAAAGGTAGTTTGACATTTTACAGACAACGATACACGACTTCACTTCGTAAACCCTCGACGGGGTGTTTTCAGTTTCCACACTCAAAGATGCCGTGGACACTCACTTGTGTGCTGAGGACAAGTCGAACGCATAGCTTTATACAAACCAAACAGTCGCATCTCAAGTGGTAAACAGTATCTACTTCAGAATGATGAAACTGTTGTCAGCGTAATGCTAGAAACATTTCTTGAGAAAGAGTGATTAAGTGCAGTAAATCTTACATCGGCAGTGCTGGTGTACTGGAGCACTAAGAATTGTACCAAATGAAAATAGAGGATTAAAAGACGCAGGAATAAGACTGAAAGCAGGGCGAGTTTGCTGATATGTGAAGCTTTTATACATGTACATGTACATGTATAGCGCTTTCCACTGTCATACAGTCTCAAAGCGCTTCACATTATTGCCCTAATCTCCCCAGAAACCTTGCTCCTGAACACAAGGAGCACCTCATTCAGTGTCCACTTGATCCTTCCAGACAAGTTGAGTGTGATCCGCTCAGAACTGAAACGTCTCCTCCGTCGTATCTCAGGCAAAAGGCAATAGACCAGAGTGAAATGCCCAGAGTATAAGGTGATTAAGACCTAGACCTAGATAAAAATACTCGACCGGTTATTGAACCCGCAGCCTCGGCTTGATCACGTGTCCGACCCTCCACCACGACAATAGACATTGGATAATTTCCGAAAAATATCAAATCACACGAAGAGGAAAGGTCAACACGAGTAATCGACATCTTATTTCCCCTCCCCTCTCTATTTTGCGCCCAGAAGAAATTTCACACCCTCCCGGTTCCTTGTTCCTTCTATACCAGGGGTGGTGAAGCCCAATGATAGTGATGTGAGACATTATTTGACCATCCCCACAACGAACTGAGAGTTGATGACTTCAAGGCTAAATGGTCGTGACTGATCAACATGCAGAAAGAACGGGGGGGGGGGGGNAAAACGTAGATCCAGTATCTTTTTCGTGACGTATTTCCATGTACACTGTATTTGTGGGTATAACTCCCCCTCCCGCCCCCCGGCCCCGACACACACACACACACACAGAAAGCACCACCTGTGTAAGAAAGTTGGCAGTGGTGACGTCACTCTGTGAAAGTCCCTTAAATATCGTAATCACGATATACGTTTAACTGGTTTCAAACTCATTAAAGCTTTATATTTCGTAACAGCAAAACATATCAGACTTCACACATTAATTGTTTGACTCAAAGCCGGTTCCCCCCGGTGCCTTTGTTATACGTTCTCACATAGAATATGAAGTATGCACACCCAATACACGTTTTTGAAATGTAATGGTATATTCAATTAACTTCATAGAAGATGTGTGTATTTTTAGAATTAATTTTACTGCCATTCCATAATTATATTTATGTATGAAGTTCGTAATGGAGTTGTTATTTTTCAAAATTAAAACCGATAACAACCCTGTCACCAATACTTTTTATAGTATTGCGTGTTTTCGTTTGTTGCATCAAGAGAAATCGGCTGATGAAACAACAACCGTACGAGTCGAACTCCTCCCGACACAGACAGATCTCTCAAGCCGAGCGAAAGCAATGAAATAGTCCATGGACCATGTGCTCACCTGTAGGTGAATGTACCAGAAGAACAGATGACAATTGTGTTTTCAGTTTTAGCCACCTAGTAGCCAAGCAAAGAATCGAATTGGGCCGAAACTTGGTGTCATTGATCATCTGACGTAGGGGAATATATATACCAAGGTTGGTGCCATTAGGCCCAGCGGTAACGAAACGGGACGACGGATACCGCGTGACGACTATAGCTCACAAGTGAGCTAAAAATGGGTGATGTTTTCTGCAGCCAATCAACGTGTTCTACATGTACATGTATATCTATGACGTCACCATCGGCAGAAAAACCTGATTGGTCTTCCCACTGATATAGTGCGATTAAACCTCATTCCCAAGGTCTTCCTCCTCCGTCAAAACTTGGTCCTCTCCTCCGTCGGAGACAGGTGTGAAAGAAATCCAGGTCCCCCAGGAACCAAAGTCCGGTCTTATCGTTTAGCGTGGGATTAGAATACTAGTATATGGCTAGAGAGACCATGACCGTTCGAATATAGCTTTACAATAGCGAGCTATTGTTTGGCGGACTTGCATTCCTAGGACACTGATTCCTGTCACACCTGGAAACGCAATTTCACGAAAGGCACGTTGCCAACTTCCGAATTGGTTCACGGCAACGACCAATCAGGTAGCAGGATTTGCATTGTGTACCCAGTGCTTAACGAGCCGATTAAGCCCTGCAGATGAGGTTGAGTGGATTGACGTACAGTTGTATTGCTGTTGATATCACTTCGGATATTGAACTTGTCGGTTTTGATATCCGAAAGTCAATGTACATTGTACACACCAACAAGACATTTACGGAAACTTTTGTAGGCAGAATATAAATCAACTACAACGGAAAGTACCCATCGGATACCACTCAAACATTGTCAATTGCCTTTGGAACATTTTGCAAATACATGTACACCGTAATATTTGCGTGCCTCATTTCTTAAAGTGTTTGACCACAATACCTTCTTACATGTACACTGACCTCGCCAACCTGTACATTGTTGTTACAACCCGGAGGCCTTTGCTGCCAATTTCAGACCTCGCCAACGGCAAAATGTGCAATTATACATCAAGTGTGATGGGCAACAGTGGGCTTACAGATTGTCATTCGAGGGGCTGATCCTATGTCCGGAGAGTCCGTGTGTAATAAATACTTTGCCCTTTACAGGCGATATGAATGACCATGCCAAGTTCCTGTGTGCACATCTAGCTATCATTAGGAGAGGAAGAGGGATGGGTCCACGATTCTTAATCTTCAATTTGGATAAGCCGTCTCCGGTCTCTGCGCGAGCGAATCTCCGGCAAGCATGGTGTCTTCTCGGTTCGCCATTATTCATAGTTGAGTGGACAAAGCAACTAACGACAATGTGGCTGAAAACCCACTCGAATGGTGAAAACAATATGGAACTATATGTGCAACTAGGTGCTCGAATCAGAAGCCAGCTTTTATAAGAACCAACAAACCTCTAGAGATTTCAATGCACGACGTGACAAGACAAATTCTGCGCTACGTGTAGAAGCTGCCGTTGTTAAAAACGACGTGATACAGTATATCACAGACGACCATGCCAAGATGACTTCCCCTTCACTGAGAAAGAAACTTGCCATTTCCTGAAGCAGTGGCGCTGTCCCAACCAATAAGAGTGGGCGAAACTCTCGGAAGATACTAATAGTGCAGTGTGGTATGTTCTTCCGTAGGATTTTCTTGCTAAAGTTGATTTTTTTACTGTTTTGGCTTCAGTGAGGTTATAACTGCCCAAAAATGACGGGGTGCAAATTTTCTGACCCTTCCCTCACTTTCTGGGGGGACACCAATGGATACAACGACTGAGATTTGTACAGGAGAATGGGACCCGATGTACAGCTAACTTTTGAGCGTTTGGATTCACACCCCATAAATGTATTACCAACAGATAGAAACATGGTGCCTGTAAATCAGATACGCATATTCTTAATTGTTTTTAGTCGTTATGTAACGAGAGATGACGTTTTTCATATAAATTAACACAAAATGAGTCAAAATGCATAAAACGTCATTTCCTAATTACATGTACGTAAACCGCTTAAAAACGCCAAGAACAGGCTTATTTGATTCCGAGGCACCATATTTCTATCTGTTGGTAATACATTTATGGGGTGTAAATCCAACCATTCGAAAGTTAGCTGTACATTGTTTCCCATTCTCCTGTACAAGCTCAGTTGTTACGTCCATTGATGTCCAATGGTAAAGTCAGTTCGCAAAATTGGGGGACGCCCCACAAAGAGGTTAGTGGTCAGAAAATTTGCACCCCATCAATTTCTGATGGTTTGGACCCTAAAGTACCTAGAACTGCAAAAAAATCAACTTTAGCACTAGAGTGTGCATTGACTAAACTGAAGCCACCTACGCACACCGTAATTACCGGCTCAAATATTTGACTAATTGCGGCCACCACTTGAGAGAAAGTTCTATCAACAAAAGAACACCAAGAAGTTTCAAACCTCCCGGGAAACAAACAAACCAGCACAAAGCAAACAGACGACTTTCTTGCAGAGAAACAAAGTAAAGGCGCCTCTCCATGTGCGAGTTTTCTCGCAGAAGTTGTCTCACAACGGGCAATTCGACATTATTTGTTCCTCACGGCTTATGCTGAGGCCAATGAATGACACTACAAACAATTGCTCGCAGTTGAGTTGCCCATAGAGAGCCAACTTGCGCGAGAAAACTCACGTGTAGAGTCGCCATAGGATACCTTCACCACAAGACTTTTGTGCCAAAATGTTACCGATTCTGCATTTCTTTTTACGTGAACCTGTACAAACTTCACCGAAGGCAGCTGAAATCTTTTATTTTTTACGTAGAAGACATCACTTCCAGCTCCTAGAAGGACAACCGAATCGTATACCCCGACGGAAACCCAAAACACTGAAAAAAAGCTTTCCAAACCTGCGAAGAACCTTCCACAACAAGCCCATTCAACTGTCGGACAAACCTCACGGGCATTTCGTTAAAATCTGATTATGACGTCCAATCGGCTGGAAAAGTTCAATAAGCCAATCAAAAGTTGTTCATGCAATTTCTGAATATCTACATCAAATCATGACTGCCTAGTATTTGAGTTATACGCTTAGACAGAGCCAGTGGCAGTTGATTCAAGCTTTCATTACGAACGGGGGGCAACGGGGTTTCATTAAATCTCTTAGCTATTGGCCATCCCCGTAAATTAGGTGATCCAACCTTTGCTTTAGCTGGTGATGACTTTGCAAGAGAATTTCAAAATCTGGCCAGTTTATCTTCAGGATACTAAAAGTCATTTTATTACCAGACTCACAAATATGATGCCTTTCGAGACATTTACTTACATTTGCCGGTATGGAACAATTCGGAAATAACACAACGCCGCCAAAATGCTAATCTGTTCTAACCTGCACAGCTCAGGACCCATATTCATAAAGATTAAGAGGAGTGGATTCTTTCACAGTGGTGACTTCTGTCGCGTAAAATGCACGGCATTCAGACGGCCTTTTTGTCAAACATCCGAAAGTATCCAATTCCGCCAAACTAAGGAACATTTTTGTCACACAGGGAGACAATCCAAAGCGATCAACCCAGCTCCACGGACTCTGAAGAGGCTCTCGACAAAGAAGACACCGTGCACTTGTAATCTAACGGCGAGTCATTTCGTCTCTTGACTCCAAGAGTGATCCTTGACTCTACAACCAATTCTGGTAATGAAATGATGCGACGTTTTTTGTGCATGGAACGACATCAAAAGAAGATAAATGAAACCTCGGTTGCCGACAACCGGCACCAGTAAGTTGTCTTTCCCGAATTCATTTGTTGGAACCCAATGAGGAAGCCCTACGCTACAGCTGTAAAGCTCATGGGGGGGGGGGGATATGACGATAACATCCGACCTTATGCCCACGTTGCCACAACACCAAAGAAAGTGCTAACGACGTCACCTCGAATGGAAAACACCCACGCTAGACACAACTTATCAGATTCTGCACACAGTCCTTAAAAATTCCCATCGTTGTCGTGGTGGCGCAGTGGAATCATCGGCGCCTGCCACCAGTGAGGTCACGGGTTCGATCCCCGGTCGTTCGAGTGGCTTTTATATGGTAGAGAGGGCGATCTCTCCTCGACATCGTAGGTTCCTACGGGGGCTCCAGTTTCCTCCTACATATCGTTAATATCGCCCATTGATGAGTAGCTATAATGCCCGAAGTTGGCGCTTGCACTCCTCAAATAATACTTAAAAGATTGTTCCCATCGAAAAGAAACTGGAATTTACTCTATATGTTCGAAGATTTACATTGTTCGTGTGTGGGAGATTGCTGAACTCATAAAACCACGGTAACAAGTGTACCCGTCAAAACTTCGTTTAAGCTAACACAGAATCGTCAGTGAGTGATAAGAAAATTCCGAAGGACGTATCCTAAATTAAGACCAAAGCACCTGTAAAACGTATCCGGCAAAACAAGTTTTATCTGTTTCTTTCTTTTTGAATTGTAACGTTATCTACAGTGGCTGACTGGACGACAGAAAGTGTTTAAAACATTAAGAATACGCATGAATCAGAGTTTTTTTACACCAAAGGTACTATCTTCACAACTATAGAGAAAAATAACGAGTACGCTACTGACATGGAAGACATCGCTTTAACCTGAAGGTATGTTGGTAACTTGTTTGATTACCTGTGAAGGAATGAATACCTCTGAATGACGGCAGATATTTCAAGGACTGGCCCATTAAAAATGAACTTTTTTCAGAACCCTGACTATTTACACAGTTTGACTGCATAACGCATTCATTACCTCACTGTGTTTCTGCGATGCGCTCGTTTTTTGCCTATGATCAAAATTAAACAGCGAAGACAAAAACCTTGTCATTAATACATCAAGAAAATAGCGGAAATAGCTGTGGAGTACGAATTGTTTTAAGGTAAGAACTGGCAGGGTACGCAGGTTGCCAGGCAGGAACTGTGACATGGGAACGAACTGTCCTTGGTACATGTACAGGTTGTCGGGGTACGAGTTGTCCTGGCTATGTGATGTCCGGGTAACCAGAATGCATCACTCAAGCGTCAAAGGTAGGTCAACGCTGCTAAAAATTTGAACCATTTGAACCATACATCTTCTGGAGGCCCGTCGCGGTAGAATCCTTGTTCAAGGCTAACGTCGCCTCTCAGGTCAAGCCTTTTATCAAGAACGCAATGCTACAACCAAGATATCAAGGTCGATAGACCCGTGGGCAACATCTGCGAGTGACAAGGCCCAGATAAAGTATGATTAGGAAAAAGCACTTATGCTTGCTTTATAGACATCAGGAAGCAATTACGTTGGTAGTCACAAGGATTAAACGGACGTAACTGACAGATATTGAACCATAATGATGAGTTGACAGTTCTTGTCTGGGGCATCTCGGCGATGCCTCGTCTTAGACGCTTGTCCAATACCTCAAGTGGGATTTCTGTGACTGTGTTCACGTCCGAGGAAGGTAGAGAGACATAAGAGGGGTTCCTAGCATCTTAGCGCTCGCTCCACGACGTCAACATGTATACGTCGTGAGCGCTGAGAGCCATTGATAACCCCAAGATGGGTAGAAGACTGATTGAGTCGGTATCGGTCCACTACCACCCTTCAATGGGAAGACAGTAGAGATAAACAGGTCCAAGAAACGAAGAAAGTGGGGTTTCAGTGGGGATTTCCAGCGCTGTGAAAAAAACACCGATTTTCAAACCTGGAAAAAATGTTTTCACACAACGCTAATGAGTAGCTTTGTTTTTCTGGTCGAGGGGAATTTCTCGATCATTACCTTAGTTTTCGTTTGATAGTTAAGTAGGAGCATTTCCACCTGCACCTCACAACTGAGTTAAGAAACTATAACCGTGTTTTATTTTAGAAAGGAAGCCATCCGTATGACTCCGAATGAATCATCGCCGGGTAGTCTTCGGAGAATGAACTCACAAAGGTACAACATCCTCAGCGACTTCCCTTCTAAAGACGGACTTCTGCCCTTCCCCATCCGATACGGCGGTACCAACTGAACGCCACATCGAACGGTTCGTTCACTGACCCTTCTTTTCATTGACAAGAGATTCCCAGGGTGATTCTGAAGGCCGATGGATGATTTTACCACAATAAAGCGGAAGCTGGAGAGACGGTGTTGCACCCGATTGAAACACCTTGAAACCCCTCACATCACATACTACATAAACCTCGATACATATCCCCCGCACAACCTTGACGAACTGACGGAGAAAACGTCGTTTCAATTTATTTCCAATTACATCCAATCAACGGATGGTAATAGAAATTAACCTACCTTTATTGTGCTAATAATTGACGGAGCGATTTTCATGAAATATCCATAGTCGATTTCTTAACTTGATTATCGCGCGGCAGAACTGGAATTAGTCCTTTTTAATGTTGTTATTGTTGTTGTATTCCTGCAAGCATAAAAAGAAGATGCATATGTAACATACATAATGTCATTAACGCTTTGCTTTCTGAATAATATTGACGCGAAGGAAAAAATATTGCGAACAAGCGAAGCAAGTGAATTTTTTTTCG
>NMRB01000379.1:120137-178435 GCA_002633025.1 Notospermus geniculatus | reverse complement strand
TCAGGGAATCGCCAGCTATCGTTACTTTGCAAGAGTTTCCAATGCTACCATCAAGGAATTGATTTTCTCGCGTGCGGTTTCTTGCGGAGACACCACTCGAATAATGATTATCCCAACCGGGTGAAGAGTTTTGAAAACATAATGATAGATTTGCCGCGGACAGTCGTAAAGATGTACTTAGACGCTGTTCTGTACATTTTGGCCTCAAGAAATCAATAATAACGCTTTTATTGATATAATCTGTGTACTTATAGTGCGGGACGAGCTGAGATAACCGAGTACTTGAACTGAGCAGGGATTAGGTCAGAGTTCCAAGTTCCGTTTATAAATGTCGACAATCTTGTATCTGATATTTTTGTCGGAAGCGGTGATTCGTAGATTTGCATCCGTTTTGGTAGCACCATAATTGGAAGAGGATTCCAGGTCTAATTGCTTGAAACTGACGACAGCACTATCTTAGCGTTAGGGATCATCCATGAACATCAATGATTATAGCAACCCCAACCTTAAAAACAATGACACAATTACTACAACAGTACACTTACAATGCATTCCTGCTCAAAACCTAAGTTCACACTTGTGTAAACTAAGTACATGTACTATTAGGTCAACTTTACACTCTTCACATCAGAACTCCAGTCACATGTAACAGAGTTCAAACTGTAGAAACACTGATTGTTCTTGGTACATGTACTTGAGAAAATAGGGTCTGGAGCTCGAATCACTTGACCGAATGTGGATACCTTTGTGTCTTCTTTCTTCAAAGAATGATTGTCCATCCATTGCTATCAGCAGGTTTGGGCTCTGGTAAGTGGAAGTACGTTTGTATGTTTTTTGAGTCACCCTGTATATGTATCAGATCAACAAAATCGATTTCATATCATAAAGATGAACGTCATTATTCCTGAACAATTACAGTTAACCATCCTTATCTAATGACATCGTAAACATTATCTCCACCCCCGTATTATCAAAAATTCATGCTCGACTTATATATTCTTGATGTAGTTATACATCAGACATTCTTAAGGCGCTGTTCCGTTGCGAGTTTTCTCACGAAGTTGCTCTTTATGGGCAAGTATTGAAAACTATATGGGCATTTCGTTTGTCGTTGGTCTCAGCGTAAGCCATACGGAAACCGACAATGGTGAATTGCCCATTGAGAGCCAACTGTCACGAAAATGCTCGCATAAGTCAAATAGCGCCTTTACAGTTGAGGCGTGTCGAATTATCATGAATTGAACTAAAAGTGGAAATGCTGAACTTTGAAATGAAATGAAACCCTGTGTCTGCATCAAGCTAGGAATCCATACTGCTGATTTTCGCCGTTGCGACTTGCTTTGCAACCTGCTACCTGCGATTGAATACGATCGCAAGGAACTGATACACCTGTCGCCGACCGATTGCCGACTTTGACCACATCTTCGCCATTGGTGGAAATCACGTCTGCGGCGGTTGAGTGCCCAGTTGCAAAGCAAGTCGCAACGCAAAGTCAGCTTGAAAATCAATGGTGAATCTAGCTTCAGAGAAGAAAGCGCATATTGTGTAGGCGTACTGCAGGGTTAGAATGCATTTGTAGGCCTACTGCAAGGGAAAGAAAGTGCATGTATAGGCCTAACGCAAGGGTAAAATTTCCAAGATGTAATACGATGCTCAGCGTTTCAACGACATCGAATTTGTAGAATTCAGCTTGGGAGCCTATGGTCGACTAAACCATGTCACGAACGGCAGTATGAAGCAGCTGCAGAATGCAAAGGCAGATCAAAAACCAATATCCCGGAGGGAGAAGCCAGGAAGAATGGGGTTTAGGGTTACAACTCTATCGGGGAAAAGTTCTATGCCCTGAGGACTCTACAGCTACCGCAATCCCCAACTGCTACTCTGGTTCTATCATTAAGAAATTTAAAAATGTCTCGACTTGAATGAAATCGCTGCCCGATGCATCAACATCTGACAGCTTAATGCTGAATCGAGTGACTGATAATGGCATAGAGAGCTCACAGATTCAATCAAGCGCAAAACGGAGGTTAATCGTATCGTTCAAATCAAGAACTTGAAATACCATGTTGATTCGATCAAAGAATTCATCTCGAGTCGTGACTCTACGATTACAGGCATGGGAAGAATCGTTGATATTCATGTGCTGAGACTGTGAAGGATGCTCAAGACGCGACATGCATAGAGTAACAGGCGTATGAATGGCTAAAAAATCCCAAGTGAGGTACTTGTCTATCCCTATATCCTTCGGGGAGAAGTGGTCCCCAAGGGTGTGTCAACGAGCTGAAACTGCATTTTTTTATTAGGCTAAGGGAAGTGGGCAGGGTGGAAATCATGCCTGCCACGGAGGTATGATCAGGGACCTTATTCACAAAGCCCTTGTTCAACTTTCAGGGGAAATGCAAATGCTTTGTCAAGCTGATAGCGAACAATAGGTTGTCCGCAAATGGACAATAGCTTAAACTATTTCCATTTGGAGGAACCTATTGTTTACTTCAGCTTGATAGGATTTGCGTACCCTTAAAGATACGGGGGCGTTGTGAAGGTCCCTAATCCGTAACATGTTCTCTATCTTGTTGGGCTTTAAAGCTGAAGCACACAGTCTTACAGAAATCTTGGTGAACCATGTCTCACAGCGAGCTAAAACCTACACGTACATGTACATGTATGTACGTCCTACCTGCAAGTTTTATCAGCGGCACATCAGACACGCTTTCCAATCTCATTCTGGACATGAGTTTGTATTGTGTGCTGCGAGTTTAAGTACAAGTTTGTACTCGATATCGAGTACATGTAGTTCCATCTATCATGCTAGCAAATCACAGCAAAAAAGGAACGGGCATCTCTTTTCTTAGCATGGGTCACCGATATACAATGTATTTCTAAAGAAACGCCCACTCTTGATTCCCAGAGGCATATAAGCTGAAAAACGATATTCTCTCAGAGTTGATATTTTTCTTTTCCTGAGTATGACTTTGTCATATGAAGCGTACTTACAACCGGCGGCCAGCAGGAACAAAAACTGACGAAAAGGTTGGAAAAGACGGGATTAATCGAGAAACCCAAAGCGATGCTGGAATTTTTGCCTACAGATTTCTCTTGGTAAAGTAGCACCTTTCATCAGAACCCTGCCTCGATAATTGCATATTCTATAGGAACGGGATGTTAAAAAGGTGTCGTTCATGACCAAAGATGGACTGCGAGTTGATTGGGCAATTAGCAAAGACGAAGATGTAAAGACGACATTTTTCACCGCTGAAATAAACTGTAGAAAAATTCCGACTGACGCTTTTGATTCATAAAAATGCCTGTGGCACAGTTTTGATAAAAATTTCCGTGGTTTGCTTGTCATTTTCTAGATACTTTGCCGAGTAGCAGAACAACTTTAACACGAAGCACATTGTCTGAAAAATTCGAGGAACGGGCCTTGAGCATATCGATCGCAGTGACCAACTCGTAGTTTCAGGCGACAAAAGTGAGTTTTGAACGGCTGTCTGTTGACCCATTGTTAATGCGAATGAAATTTATTGAAGCCAATTCACACTTCATCAGAATGGAAAAAGCTTTGTTATTTTCTCGCCACGCTGGTTCCAAACAAAGAAGTATGAAGTATGAATTGAGTCTTAAGTGGGTAGCACACTAGCCGAGGTGAGAGCGATCGCCACTGATCTTCCTACCAGCCACTGCACACTAGGCGACATTGTTTTTTTATTTATGGCGAGAATATTGCACGTGTCGCTGTCCAGCGCACACCTAGCGTCAACAGCTATTTTGCTCGGTGGCGATCAGCTCCCTTGCGATGTCGCCCTAACCTCGCCTGGTGTGCTTTAGATAAGCGACATAACCATGGAAAATATTGGTATGAAGAAATAGGCCTACAGGCACCAATATTGGACTCGATTCGCAGACGCTGGGGGATATTTCTAGTGATATATAGACGCGTACCACCTCGAGTACTCAATTTTGTCTCCCGCTGTGTCTATCATTGCTCTATCATGTGCATAGTTTGTGGTATGCAAGATCATAGAAATAGAGAATTTCTAATCACGCTTAAGTGAAATACGTTTCAGATCTTCCACGTTTTTAGGGAGACAGCTGCCAATTTTACGCTTTTCAACGTTGAGAGTGGTACATTTTTGGTCTTTATCTATTTTTGGTTTTACCCATATAAAAGCAATAATGACGTAGACTACTAACTGTTTCCCTGGCTTCAGGGACACCAACGTGTCCACTGAAGCCAGGGAAACAGCCCAGTGGCCCCATCACCAACAACACACCCAACAAACAAAATATCTCCTTGCCCAGTTCCTTCCACTGGATGTTTAGAACATTGAAGAATACACTCCCGTCCCCGCTCTGTGCTCCAAGAGTATACCAGCAAAGTCATCATCACCACAAAGTGCCAAGTCTTCTTTCATGTATTCTTAGTGGTTGTATCGCTGATACATATTAATCCACCATGAAATGAATAGTTCCGAGGGCAGGGAGTGCGTCTTTCATGATCCATTATTCTCATCCTGCTCGACTTAAGTAACACTGTACCGACGCGAAGACTAGTTGATTCAATTACGTCGTATTTCCTTTATTGGTGATTCATCATTGACAGAAGTGGACAAACATGCGTACACTTTTTATCCTTATCAGACCATGTCTTCGAGGATCCATCCGTTGAAAAATCTCACGTGTTGCAGAATCTTGATTAAGCTTATATAAGGATGAATAAGCAAGGAATGTTGGGCAGAGTGGTGACATGACCATGTCATACAATCTTATCTGTATCGGACGACCACCGAGACGGATCATCCATAATGCGCTCGCTGACAACCACCGTGACCGATCATCCACAAGGCACTTTCGGACAACCACCGTGACTGATCATCCATAAGGTGCTCTCGGACAACCACCGTGACCGATCATCCATAAGCCGCTCGCGGACAACCACCGTGACCGATCATCCACAAGGCGCTCTCGGACAATCCCCCGTGACTGATCATCCATGAGGCGCTCTCGGACAACCACCGTGACCTATCATCCATAAGGCGCTCTCGGACAACCACCGTGACCTATTATCATCCATAAGGCGCTCTCGGAAACCACCGTGACCTATCATCCATAAGGCGCTCTCGGACAACCACCGTGACCGATCATCCATAAGGCCCTCGAGGGCAACTACCGTGACAGATCATCCACAAGACGCTCCTAGGACTACCACGACTCCTTTCTCGCCGGAAATCAAGAGTAGGCCAGAGGCTGGTCGTGGAGTGGAGCAGCGGAACGAATTCTTTCGACTGAATCCTCTCCGCATTGATACCCAAGCAGCATCAAATCCCAATATCCTCAAAACGATGCTTCCCTTTATGCTGAACACCAATTGGCATTCTTGGGGGAATCAATTAATTTGAACAAATTCCAATTGAACCGAACGGGAAAGAATACCGCATTTTTGTTCGAACCGTTCATTGGATGATGGGTAAAAATACAGCGTAATTAAATCAATCATGCTTTGTCATTCGATGACGTTTTCTTTAGAATGCACTACTTTTTGCATGTCGGTAGTAAATTGAAAATGTGGTTGGGGCATAAAAGTGTACGTGGTTTACGATGTTCTTCATCAAGAAGTTTCTTGCAGTGTTACGCTCAATCAGTGTAGTTTATGACGTCATGTGGAAATTTCATGGTCCTAATGCTGATTGGTCTACATCAGCAACAACACGCACTGTAGATGTGGGTCACCAATCTCGTTGATGGTCAGATCAGCCGAACTCATTTTTCCAGACAGACAGCTCTAAAATCGTATTACAGATGCTCAAGGCGTATAACATTTAGCGATAATCTAAATATGTGGCTGGCTATAATGAAACACCTGATGCTCATCTTCTTGTAAGTACCCAATTTTTATAGTCAGGTCGATTGTCTGAGAACTTCCGTAAGACCATGTCTGGCTCATTTTAAAACGCATCGGAGGACGATCCTAGTGGTATATAATATGTACTTTACCATCAAGAAGAGGATAACTTCCTAAGAGACAAGGTATTAAAGGGGTCCATCGGCGAAGTTCATCAAGAAAGTTGGCCAAAGTACATTGTTTCTTTCTTGTCGTTTGCAAACCACACACACAAGGACTGGTTGCAAGCCTAACCAAGAGCCACTAATAAAAACATCATTTCCGGAGTGCAAGGTGCAACTTCGCCCGTTTCGGGAATCGTAGGTCCACATCAAATACTGGGCGATATTCATGGAATGCAGGAGGAGAAAAGAGCCCCTAGGAGAAACCTACGATGTTGAAAAAAGTTCACCCTGCCTACCATACAGAGACACTGGCTCAACCCGCATCGCACCCGGACTTTTTTGGAAGTAGGCACCAATGTTGCCAACGTGCCAGTCACAGAACAGTTACAAGAAGTCCTTGAACACATCCTGAAGAATAATCAAGTCCTCTTAGCATCGCTCCCAAGCTCAAGCTTGCGAGCATGGAAGCGTTGTTGAGAGGACCTGATTTCTTCAGGATGTTGAACTAGGGAAAAAGGTAGTTTGACATTTTACAGACAACGATACACGACTTCACTTCGTAAACCTTCGACGGGGTGTTTTCAGTTTCCACACTCAAAGATGCCGTCGACACGCACTTATGTGCTGAGGACAAGCCGAACGCATAGCTTTATACAAACCAAACAGTCGCATCTCAAGTGGTAAACAGTATCTACTTCAGAATGATGAAACTGTTGTCAGCGTAATGCTAGAAACATTTCTTGAGAAAGAGTGATTAAGTGCAGTAAATCTTACATCGGCAGTGCTGATGTACTGGAGCACTAAGAATTGTACCAAATGAAAATAGAGGATAAGATGCAGGAATAAGACTGAAAGCAGGGCGAATTTGCTGATATGTGAAGCTTTTATACATGTATAGCGCTTTCCACTGTAATACAGTCTCAAAGCGCTTCACATTATTGCCCTAATCTCCCCAGGAACCCTGCTCCTGAACACAAGAAGCACCTCATTCAGTGCCCACTTGATCCTTCCAGACAAGTTGAGTGTGATCCGCTCAGAACTGAAACGTCTCCTCCGTCGTATCTCAGGCAAAAGGCAATAGACCAGAGTGAAATGCCCAGAGTATAAGGTGATTAAGACCTAGACCTAGATAAAAATACTCGACCGATTATTGAACCCGCAGCCTCGGCTTGATCACGTGTCCGACCCTCCACCACACCACGACAATAGACATTGGATAATTTCCGAAGAATATCAAATCAAACGAAGAGGAAAAGTCAACACGAGTAATCGACATCTTATTTCCCCTCCCCTCTCTATTTTGCGCCCAGAAGAAATTTCACACCCTCCCGGTTCCTTGTTCCTTCTAGACCAGGGGTCAACCTCGTACCCAGGGGTTTGTGCGCTCCTGGGCTCTGGGTTGACGCTTACAAACCCCTGGTCTCATATCTGAATTCCGGCATGTGATTGGTCGCCCGAAGTAGAAGAAAGTGATGTCACACAATCGTGACTATTATTAGTAACAAAGCACGTGTGTTTGCAGTTTTTTGTAAACATCATGCGTGCCCTCAGTTCGGCTAAGATCTGGTCATTTTGTGGTTCAATCAAGGGATTTTACCGTGTACAATCTAAATGGATATTATATTCGAAACACATCTAGACGAACGGATGATGCAGGTAAGTATATAACGCCCGATCAACCGCAATTTTACTTATTTAATCGAGTCATATCCGTCTGTACATTTTTGTACACAGTGATGCATGACGGAAAACTGACTCGATCAAACATTCGCTTTCAACCCCTAAACCAAAATTTTATCTCTTATTATAAAAATTACTAGTCTAAGAGTGCTAACAGATGTCGATTCATTTAGTGACAGGCACAGAAAACTCTTATTTCGGTGTGTTTTGTTGATGAAATGAAGTCACTTACTCAGTGTCGGAGAATGAAGATAGGTGGCGCTGTGAGGAGTTTCGGCTTCGGTATTCAAAATAATTAAAAAACCAGGGCCTATTTCAGCAATACCTTTATGTTTTCGACATTGAAAGTAGTTAATTTCATCGATCTGTACTCGATTAAATTAGTAAGTGTGGAAAAAAGGACTATAAATATTAATTACAACCTTCGGCACTCGGCTTCGGCAATTTCCGTGAAATCCCCAGATTCTGGGGAATTGAGATCGTGATTCCAGGGGTTAGTGAGCGAGTTAGGTCCGAGGTTGATGTCTGAGCGAACAAACCCCTGGGGACGAGGTTGACCAGGGGTGGGGAAGCCCAATGATAGTAATGTGAGACATTATTTGACCATTCCCACAACGAACTGAGAGTTGATGACTTTTCGCCGAGCGAAACTTGCGCCGCCCAACGTCTTTCTGAGCCATAACTCAAGATTATCCTGGCAACTGCAGCGCCACCCAACGTCTTATCAGCTTCGACTCGAGACCACTTCAAATACATGTACATCCAGTATCTTTTTCGTGACATATTTCTATTTGTGGGTATAACCCCCCCCCCTCCTCCTCCGACACACACACGTAAGAAAGCACTACCTGTAAGAAAGTTGGCAGTGGTGACGTCACTCTGTGAAAGTCCCTTAAATATCGTAATCACGATATACGTTTAACTGGTTTCAAACTCATTAAAGCTTTATATTTCGTAACAGCAAAACATATCAGACTTCACACATTAATTGTTTGACTCAAAGCCGGTTCCCCCCGGTGCCTTTGTTATATGTTCTCACATAGAATATGAAGTATGCACACCCAATACACGTTTTTGAAATGTAATGGTATATTCAATTAACTTCATAGAAGATGTGTGTATTTTTAGAATTAATTTTACTGCCATTCCATAATTATATTTATGTATGAAGTTCGTAATGGAGTTGTTCTTTTTCAAAATTAAAACCGATAACAGCCCTGTCACCAATACTTTTTATAGCATTGCGTGTTTTCGTTTGTTCCATCAAGAGAAATCGGCTGATGAAACAACAACCGTACGAGTCGAACTCCTCCCGACACAGACAGATCTCTCAAGCCGAGCGAAAGCAATGAAATGGTCCATGGCCCATGTGCTCACCTGTAGGTGAATGTACCAGAAGAACAGATGACAATTGTGTTTTCAGTTTTAGCCACCTAGTGGCCAAGCAAAGAATCGAATTGGGCCGAAACTTGGTGTCATTGGTCATCTGACGTAGGGGAATATATATACCAAGGTTGGTGCCATTAGGCCCAGCGGTAACGAAACGGGACGACGGACACCGCGTGACGACTATAGCTCACAAGTGAGCTAAAAATGGGTGATGTTTTCTGCAGCCAATCAACGTGTTCTACATGTATATCTATGACGTCACCATCGGCAGAAAAACCTGATTGGTCTTCCCACTGATATAGTGCGATTAAACCTCATTCCCAAGGTCTTCCTCCTCCGTCAAAACTTGGTCCTCTCCTCCGTCCGAGACAGGTGTGAAAGAAATCCAAGTCCCCCAGGAACCAAAGTCCGGTCTTATCGTTTAGCGTGGGATTAGAATACTAGTACATGTATATGGCTAGAGAGACCATGACCGTTCGAATATAGCCTTACAATAGCGGGCTATTGTTTGGCCGACTTGCATTCCTAGGACGCTGATTCCTGTCACACCTGGAAACGCAATTTCACGAAAGGCACGTTGCCAACTTCCGAATTGGTTCACGGCAACGACCAATCAGGTAGCAGGATTTGCATTGTGTACCCAGTGCTTAACGAGCCGATTAAGCCCTGTGGATGAGGTTGAGTGGATTGACGTACAGTTGTATTGCTGTTGATATCACTTCGGATATTGAACTTGTCGGTTTTGATATCCGAAAGTCAATGTACATTGTACACACCAACAAGACATTTACGGAAACTTTTGTAGGCAGAATATAAATCAACAACAACGGAAAGTACCCATCGGATACCACTCAAACATTGTCAATTGCCTTTGGAACATTTTGCAAATACACCGTAATATCTGCGTGCCTCATTTGTTAAAGTGTTTGACCACAATATCTTCTTTCACTGGACCTCGCCAACGTGTACATTGTTGTTACAACCCGGAGGCCTTTGGTGCCAATTTCAGACCTCGCCAACGGCAAAATGTGCAATTATACGTCAAGTGTGATGGGCAACAGTGGGCTTACAGATTGTCATTCGAGGGGCTGATCCTATGTCCGGAGAGTCCGTGCGTAATAAATAGTTTGCCCTTTACAGGCGATACGAATGACCACGCCAAGTTCCTGTGTGCACATCTTGCTATCATTAGGAGAGGAAGAGGGATGGGTCCACGATTCTTCTTCCATTTGGATAAGCCGTCTCCGGTCTCTGCGCGAGCGAATCTCCGGCAAGCATGGTGTCTTCTCGGTTCGCCATTTATTATTCATAGTTGAGTGGACAAAGCAACTAACGACAATGTGGCTGAAAACCCACTCGAATGGTGAAAACAATATGGAACTATATGTGCAACTAGGTGCTCGAATCAGAAGCCAGCTTTTATAAGAACCAACAAACCTCTAGAGATTTCAATGCACGACGTGACAAGACAAATTCTGCGCTACGTGTAGGAAGCTGCCGTTGTTAAAAACGACGTGATACAGTATATCAGAGACGACGATGCCGAGATGACTTCCCCTTCACTGAGCAAGAAACTTGCCATTTCCTGAAGCAGTGGCGCTGTCCCAACCAGTAAGAGTGGGCGAAACTCTCGGAAGATACTTAGCCAAGTGTCAAAATTTGAAGCCTTGGAAACCGATCCATACCTGTGGACGGAAAGTTCGTGAAGAAAGCCCTTCATAATGAACTCACCTGCACAATGATGACCTTCATTTGGACGTCATGGCGTTTCCGTCTCGTTAGAGTGTGCATTGACTAAACTGAAGCCACCTACGCACACCGTAATTACCGGCTCAAATATTTGACTAATTGCGGCCACCACTTGAGAAAGTTCTATCAACAAAAGAACACCAAGAAGTTTCAAACTTCCCTGGAAACAAACAAACCAGCACAAAGCAAACAGACGACTTTCTTGCAGAGAAACAAAGTAAAGGCGCCTCTCCAACTTGTCTCACAACGGGCAATTCGACATTATTTGTTCCTCACGGCTAATGCTGAGGCCAATGAATGACACTACAAACAATTGCTCGCAGTTGAGTTGCCCATAGAGAGCCAACTTGCGCAAGAAAACTCACGTGTAGAGTCGCCATAGGATACCTTCACCACAAGACTTTTGTGCCAAAATGTTACCGATTCTGCATTTCTTTTTACGTGAACCTGTACAAACTTCACCGAAGGCAGCTGAAATCTTTTATTTTTTACGTAGAAGACATCACTTCCAGCTCCTAGAAGGACAACCGAATCGTATACATGTACTAGTATACCCCGACGGAAACCCAAAACACTGAAAAAAAGCTTTCCAAACCTGCGAAGAACCTTCCACAACAAGCCCATTCAGCTGCCGGACAAACCTCACGGGCATTTCGTTAAAATCTGATTATGACGTCCAATCGGCTGGAAAAGTTCAATAAGCCAATCAAAAGTTGTTCATGCAATTTCTGAATATCTACATCAAATCATGACTGCCTAGTATTTGAATTATACGCTTAGACAGAGCCAGTGGCAGTTGATTCAAGCTTTCATTACGAACGGGGGGCAACGGGGTTTCATTAAATCTCTTAGCTATTGGCCATCCCCGTAAATTAGGTGATCCAACCTTTGCTTTAGTTGGTGATGACTTGGCAAGGGAAATTTCAAACTCTGGCCAGTTCATCCTTCAGGATAGCGAAAGTCGTTTTTATTACCAGACTCGCAATATGCCCGAGACATTTCGTTGCATTTGCCGGCATGGAACAATACGGAAACAACACACAAAATGCTTCAAGAATCATCTGTTTCACCCTCGCTGTCTACACATTTAGCAGTGGTCTGATCATCTGGTGTGTCTGAACACACAACACACCCAAAAATGCCTAAGACCCTACACACATTGCATAACACAAGTCACATAATAGGGTAAACAATAGGCTCAAACTCTGGCCCTTCAGAAAGAACTTTCCTTCGCCCTCGGGCAGCATCGGGACAATTTTGAAAACCTCGAAAGTATTCTACAACGCAGTGCACAAAAACGGAATCATCTGGTGTCGGAGTCGAGAGTTGTGTTACACTACAAGCCTCCTGAATTTGAGGGGGGAAAACGGTGTTTTATTCAGAAGTTAATGAATTTGTAAGAAGCTCTACTTCGACTCAAAACGTTTCGAAAGAACTGGACAACCCGCTCAATCAACGAGTACGACACAGCCAAGAGGAGTGGATTCTTTCACGGTGGTCACTTCTGTCGCGTAAAATGCACGGCATTCAGACGGCCTTTTTTGGCAAATATCCGAAAGTATCCAATTCCGCCAAACTAAGGAACATTTTTGTCACACAGGGAGACAATCCAAAGCGATCAACCCAGCTCCACGGACTCTGAAGAGGCTCTCGACAAAGAAGACACCGTGCGCTTGTAATCTAACGGCGAGTCATTTCGTCACTTGACTCCAAGAGTGACCCTTGACTCTACAACCAATTCTGGTAATGAAATGATGCGACGTTTTTCGTGCATGGAACGACATCAAAAGAAGATAAATGAAACCTACGGTTGCCGACAACCGGCACCAGTAAGTTGTCTTTCCCGAATTCATTTGTTGGAACCCAATGAGGAAGCCCTAGCTATAAAGCTCATTGGAGGGGGGATATGACGATAACATCCGACCTTATGCCCACGTTGCCACAACACCAAAGAAAGTGCTAACTACGTCACCTCGAATGGAAAACACCCACGCTAGACACAGCTTATCAGATTCTGCACACAGTCCTTAAAAATTCCCATCGTTGTCGGGGTGGCGCAGTGGAAACATCGGCGCCTGCCACCAATGAGGTCACGGGTTCGATCCCCGGTCGTTCGAGTGGCTTTTATATGGTAGAGAGGGCGATCTCTCCTCGACATCGTAGGTTCCTACGGGGGCTCCAGTTTCCTCCTACATATCGTTAATATCGCCCATTGATGAGTAGCTATAATGCCCGAAGTTGGCGCTTGCACTCCTCAAATAATACTTAAAAGATTGTTCCCATCGAAAAGAAACTGGAATTTACTCTATATGTTCGAAGATTTACATTGTTCGTGTGTGGGAGATTGCTGAACTCATAAAACCACGGTAACAAGTGTACCCGTCAAAACTTCGTTTAAGCTAACACAGAATCGTCAGTGAGTGATAAGAAAATTCCGAAGGACGTATCCTAAATTAAGACCAAAGCACCTGTAAAACGTATCCGGCAAAACAGGTTTTCTGTTTCTTTCTTTTCAAACTGCAACTTTATCTACAGTGGCTGACTGGACGACAGAAAGCCAGTGTTTACAACATTGAGAATACGCATGAATCAAGAGGTTTTTTTACACCAAAGGTACTGTCTTCACAACTAGAGAAAAATAACGAGTACGCTACTAACATGGAAGACATCGCTTTAACCTGAAGGAATGTTGGTAACTTGTTTGATTACCTGTGAAGGAATGAATACCTCTGAATGACGGAAGATATTTCAAGGACTTGCCCATTAAAATGAAGTTTTTCAGAACCCTGACTATTTACACAGTTTGACTGCATAACGCATTCATACCGGTACCTCGCTGTGTTTCTGCGATGCGCTCGTTTTTTTGCCGATGATCAAAATTAAACAGCGAAGACAAAAACCTTGCCATTAACACATCAAGAAAATAGCGGAAATAGCTGTGGACTACGAATTGTTTTAAAACACGCTGACTGCCATCATGGCCAAATATTATTTTATCCGCCATTGCCATGACTACCAGGCCTATTTCAAGATATTTCATATTGCCAACTACGAGTCATAGCTGTACGCCCTCTAGCGTGTTCCCATACATCTGGTCAATCCCCACTGCCAGTATGATCATTGGAAGGCTCTTCGTCATTGCCAAGCTTATGAACATTGATGGAGAATGCATTAGCCCTACTACGAGTATACTCGTAGCTGGCAATGGGGAGGACACCTGTGACTACGAGTGTGCTCGTAGCTGGCAGTCAACGTGTTAAGTAAGAACTGGCAGGGTAGGCAATGGTTCTAAATATGTTGCCAGGCACGAACTGACCTTGGAACGAACTGTCCTTGGTACATGTACAGGTTGTCGGGGTACGAGTTGTCCTGGCTACGTGATGTCCGGGTAACCAGAATGCATCACTCAAGCGTCAAAGGTACATGTACGTCAACGCTGCTAAAAATTTCAACCATACATCTTCTGGAGGCCCGTCGCGGTAAAATCCTTGTTCAAGGCTAACGTCGCCTCTCAGGTCAAGCCTTTTTATCAAGAACGCTATGATACAACCAAGATATCAAGGTCGACAGACCCGTGGGCAACATCTGCGAGTGACAAGGCCCAGATAAAGTATGATTAGGAAAAAGCACTTATGCTTGCTTTATAGACATCAGGAAGCAATTACGTTGGTAGTCACAAGGATTAAACGGACGTAACTGACAGATATTGAACCATAATGATGAGTTGACAGTTCTTGTCTGGGGCATCTCGGCGATGCCTCGTCTTAGACGCTTGTCCAATACCTCAAGTGGGATTTCTGTGACTGTGTTGACGTCCGAGGAAGGTAGAGAGACATAAGAGGGGTTCCTAGCATCTTAGCACTCGCTCCACGACGTCAACATGTACGTCGTGAGCGCTGAGAGCCATTGATAACCCCAAGATGGGTAGAAGACTGACTGAGTCGGTATCGGTCCACTACCACCCTTCAATGGGAAGACAGCGGAGATAAACAGGTCCAAGAAACGAAGAAAGTGGGGTTTCAGTGGGGATTTCCAGCGCTGTGAAAAGAACACCTATTTTCAAACGTGGAAAAATGTTTTCACACAACGCTAATGAGTAGCTTTGTTTTTCTGGTCGAGGGGAATTTCTCGATCATTACCTTAGTTTTCGTTTGATAGTTAAGTAGGAGCATTTCCACCTGCAGCTCACAACTGAGTTAAGCAACTACATGTATAACCGTGTTTTATTTTAGAAAGGAAGCCATCCGTATGACTTGGAATGAATCATCGCCGGGTAGTCTTCGAAGAATGAACTCACAAAGGTACAACTCCTCAGCGACTTCCCAAGACGGACTTCTTCCCTTCCCTTCCCTTCCCTTCCCCATCCGATACGGCTGTACCAACTCAACGCCACACTGAACGGATCGTTCACTGACCCTTCTTTTCATTGACAAGAGATTCACAAGGGTGATTCTGAAGGCCGATGGATGATTTTACCACAATAAAGCGGAAGCTGGGGAGACGGTGTTGCACCCGACTTAAACACCTTGAAAACCCTCACATACTACATAAACCTCGATACATATCCCCCGCACAACCTTGACGAACTGACGGAGAAAACGTCGTTTCAATTTATTTCCAATTACATCCAATCAACGGATGGTAATAGAAATTAACCTACCTTTATTGTGCTAATAATTGACGGAGCGATTTTCATGAAATATCCATAGTCGATTTCTTAACTTGATTATCGCGCGGCAGAACTGGAATTAGTCCTTTTTAATGTTGTTATTGTTGTTGTATTCCTGCAAGCATAAAAAGAAGATGCATATGTAACTTACATAATGTCGTTAACGCTTTGTTTTCTGAATAATATCGAGGCGAAGGAAAAAATACTGCGAACAAGCGAAGCAAGTGAATTTTTTTCGCTTAGATAACCACATTTAGACACCGACAATCAATTATTTCGTTTTCAAGGCTATAACGGCATGCTCCGCAGGCAGTTACCAGATTACATTTTGCAATGCAATTTAATTAGCGAGATTTGGAATGCAAAACACTCTGTAGTGAGCCAGCGCAACGAATTCCATGACACCATTGAAAGAAATCGCTTAAGGCCGACCCTGGAGACTAAATGAAAGTTCGCACGAGTCATAATTCTGCACATTCTGATAAACAGGGGAGAAGAACATGATACGCTCTTAGAACGAGAATGACTTTAACCCTTCCATCGCCAGTGGCCATTTTATTTAGAAAATAAACATACCTACCAAATCCTTAAATCGCACAGTAACACTGCCTCATAGGATCAGCATTATTTTATTATAATTATTAATATATTTATAGCCCGCTACCTTCTATCATGGATCTAGCTCATTCACTTCTGGGATGTCTACTAGAAAGTGCCTGAAGAAGACCCCAGTCATATCCGAATTTGCCAAATTCGGATATGACTTTCTTATTATATCATTTTGTGTGTCGTTCTTTGTGCTTTATGTTGGATATATAGCCCGCTACATACAATTTTCTCAGTAGGCTTTACATCAATAGACATGGTAAAACACTGGCAGTGAAATTAAGAAGAGATAAGAAATTAAGAAGCTTTGAGAAAAAAAGCATGGTGCTCAGTCAGAGCTTTCCAATGAATACTATGTGATAGATTCTAGGTGCTTTTAAGTGGTATTGGGCAATACCTAGTACAAAACCAAAAGCATAATTTTTGTTGTTCTTTCTCACCGTTCAAACCCAGTGTAAACATGCTTTTAAAATGTGAATTTGTTGGCCTAAAGATTACGTTGCGGAGATATGTTCTTCAGATTTTAGAAAATGTTGCCCGTCTACAGGAGCTTTGACCAATTATTGAATATTGAATGAAAAAAAAGCAACAAACAAAATCAAACAAGTTGAAGAAACGATGGTTAGAACGAACATTGATATACGAAAAGGAATTTTCCAACTGTTTCAAAACAACTACTGAAACAAACAGTTGAGAAGAAAAATCGAATACCTACCTGCTTTCATCAGGAAAAAAACCAACATTTACACTTAACTTTTATGTAGTAGTCCGTTTTAGAAGGAATTTGTGTCAATCACATTGATATCTGTGAAGAAATAGTCCATTGTTGCTTCACAAACCACTTGTTAAATCCTTAACGCGTGAATGATGTTCGCTCCACGCTTGCAGAATCGAAGGTATAAAACTTACCGATGATCACATTGTGAATGAGTCGTCAGCAGCGAGTGAATGGTAGATATACAAGATGACGCCCTCTATACCGTCAGGGAATCGCCAGCTATCGTTACTTTGCAAGAGTTTCCAATGCTACCATCAAGGAATTGATTTTCTCGCGTGCGGTTGCGGAGACACCACTCGAATAATGATTATCCCAACCGGGTGAAGAGTTTTGAAAACATAATGATAGATTTGCCGCGGACAGTCGTAAAGATGTACTTAGACGCTGTTCTGTACATTTTGGCCTCAAGAAATCAATAATAACGCTTTTATTGATATAATCTGTGTACTTATAGTGCGGGACGAGCTGAGATAACCGAGTACTTGAACTGAGCAGGGATTAGGTCAGAGTTCCAAGTTCCGTTTATAAATGTCGACAATCTTGTATCTGATATTTTTGTCGGAAGCGGTGATTCGTAGATTTGCATCAGTTTTGGTGGCACCAACTTGGAAGAGGATTCCAGGTCTAATTGCTTAATACTCACGACAGCACTATCTTTAGCATTAGGGGTCATCCATAAACATCAATGTATAAAGCAACCCCAACCTACAACAGTACACTTACAATGAATTCCTGGTCAAAAACTAAGTTCACACTTGTGTAAACTAAGTACTATTAGGTCAACTGTACACTGTTCACATCAGAACTTCAGTCACATGTAACAGAGTTCAAATTGTAGAAACACTGATTGTTCTTGTATATGTACTTGAGAAAATAGGGTCTGGAGCTCGAATCACTTGACCGAATCTGGATACCTTTGTGTCTTCTTTCTTCAAAGAATGATTGTCCATCCATTGCTATCAGCAGGTTTGGGCTCTGGTAAGTGGAAGTATGTTTGTATGTTTTTTGAGTCGCCCTGTATATGTATCAGATCAACAAGATCGATTTCATATCATAAAGATGAACGTCATTATTCCTGAACAATTACAGTTAACCATCCTTATCTAATGATATCATAAACATTATCTCCACCCCCGTATTATCAAAAATTCATGCTCGACTTATATATTCTTGATGTAGTTATACATCAGACATTCTTAAGGCGCTGTTCCGTTGTGCGTTTTCTCGCGAAGTTGCTCTTTAATATGGGCAAGCATTGAAAACTATGGCCATTCGTTTTGTCGTTGGTCTCAGCGTAAAGGCCCGTTTCCACTAGAGCGGATTCTGCCGCGTCTTGCGGCGAGCAGAGCGGTTTTCACAGGCATTGGGATAATCAATAGGCCATTGTATTGTCAAACCATCGAAGGATTATCCAAAGCCCTGTGAAAACCGCACCGCCCGCCGGAAACCGCCGCGGAATCCGCTATAGTGGAAACGGGCCTTAAGCCATAAGACAGGTGTGACAGGAAACCGACAATGGTGAATTGCCCATTGGGAGCCAACTGTCACGAGAATGCTCGCATAAGTCAAATAGCGCCTTTATCATGTTTATAGTTGAGGCGTCTCGAATTATCATGAACTGAACTAAAAATGGAAATGCTGAACTATGAAATGAAATGAAATTCTGTGTCTGCATCTGAGAAGAAGGTGCATGTGTAGGCCTACTGCAAGTGTAAGAAAGTGCATGTGTAGGCGTACTGCAGGGTTAGAATATGCATTTGTAGGCCTACTGCAAGGGTAAGAAAGTGCATGTATAGGCCTAACGCAAGGGTAAAATTTTCAAGATGTAATACGGTGTTCAGCGCTTCAACGACATCGAATTTGTAGAATTCAGCTTGGGAGCCTATGGTCGACTAAACCATGTCACGAACGGCAGTATGAAGCAGCTGCAGAATGCAAAGGCAGATCAAAAACCAATATCCCGGAGGGAGAGGCCAGGAAGAATGGGGTTTAGGGTTACAACTCTATCGGGGAAAAGTTCTATGCCCTGAGGACTCTACAGCTACCGCAGTCCCCAACTGCTACTCTGGTTCTATCATTAAGAAATTTAAAAATGTCTCGAGTTGAATGAAATCGCTGCCCGATGCATCAACATCTGACAGCTTAATGCTGAATCGAGTGACTGATAATGGCATAGAGAGCTCACAGATTCAATCAAGCGCAAAACGGAGGTTAATCGTATCGTTCAAATCAAGAACTTGAAATACCATGTTGATTCGATCAAAGAATTCATCTCGAGTCGTGACTCTACGATTACAGGCATGGGAAGAATCGTTGATATTCATGTGCTGAGACTGTGAAGGATGCTCAAGACGCGACATGCATAGAGTATCAGGCGTATGAATGGCTAAAAAATCCCAAGTGAGGTACTCGTCTATCCCTATATCCTTCGGGGAGAAGTGGTCCCCAAGGGTGTGTCAACGAGCCGAAACTGCATTTTTTTGTTATGCCCGTGTCACTCTGTCCCGAAATTAGACACCCGATGGCCACACGAATATGGAATTTTGAATTTTGCGTGAAGATGGGCCCGAAGTCAACTTCCAGAATCTTGCAAATTTTCGTTCCCAACCGGCGTCTTCTTCAGGCTGGCACTTGTCAGTAGGATTTCCAAAAGTTTCCATTAATTCGTATGGACATCGGGTGTCAACTTCGGGACAGTGTGACACGGGCATTTGGGAAGTCGGCAGGGTGGAAATCATGCCTGCCACGGAGGTATGATCAGGGACCTTATTCACAAAGCCGTTGTTCAACTTTCAGGGGAAATGCAAATGCTTTGTCAAGCTGATAGCGAACAATAGGTTGTCTGCAAATGGACAATAGCTTAAACTATTTCCATTTGGAGGAACCTATTGTTTACTTCAGCTTGACAAAGGATTTCCGTACCCTTAAAGCTACGGGGGCGTTGTGTATAAGGTCCCTGATCCGTAACAGAAATCTTACAGAAATCTTGGTGAACCATGTCTCACAGTGAGCCAAAACCTACACGTACATGTACGTCCTACCTGCAAGTTTTATCAGCGGCACATCAGACACGCTTTCCAATCTCATTCTAGACATGAGTTTGTATGTGTGCTGCGAGTTTAAGTACAAGTTTGTACTCGATATCGAGTAGTTCCATCTATCATGCTAGCAAATCACAGCAAAAAAGGAACGGCCATCTCTTTTCTTAGCATGGGTCACCGATATACAATGTATTTCTAAAGAAACGCCCACTCTTGATTCCCAGAGGCTGAAAAACGATATTCTCTCAGAGTTGATATTTTTCTTTTCCTGAGTATGACTTTGTCATATGAAGCGTACTTACAACCGGCGGCCAGCAGGAACAAAAACTGACGAAAAGGTTGGAAAAGACGGGATTAATCGAGAAACCCAAAGCGATGCTCGAATTTTTGCCTTCAGATTTCTCTTGGTAAAGTAGCACCTTTCATCAGAACCCTGGCTCGATAATTGCATATTCTATAGGAACGGGTTGTTAAAAAGGTGTCGTTCATGACCAAAGATGGACTGCGAGTTGATTGGGCAATTAGCAAAGATGGAGATGTAAAGACGACATTTTTCACGGCTGAAATAAACTGTAGAAAATTTCCGACTGGCGCTTTTGATTCATAAAAATGCCTGTGGCACAGTTTTGGTAAAAATTTCCTTCGTTTGCTTGACAATTTCTGAATGTTTTGCCGAGCAGCGAGAACAACTTAACACGAAGCACACTGGTCTGAAAAATTCGAGGTACGGGCCTTTAGCACATACCGACCGCAGTGACCAACTCCTACTAAAGCCTAGGTCACAAATGTACCGAGCTCCGTACGATTTTCCCCGCCCAGCGGCTTGTTGCGGATTTTAGAGACTGAAACTCGGATCTAAGATGAATCATGCCGAAATCGCCTCAATAGATAGGCGGAAAGTAGGCTGGATCAAACTGGGCACCGTAGAAATTAGCCAAAATGTCTGTTTTTACTCGCCGTACGGGCCCCGGAGTGGATATGTGACTGGGGCTTTACAGGGGACAAAGCGGATCTCGAAGGGCGGTCTGTTGACCCATTGTAAAGCGGCCCATCCACGTACAATATTACTGCACAATATGAGGATCAAAATGGGCAATATTATTGCCACTCTTTCTTCCATCCATTACGCCCGAAGCACATGACACCCATTTTGGGCCCCATATTGTGCAATAATATTGTACCGTTGAAAAACTGCTTTAATGCGAATGAAATTTACTGACGCCAATTCATACTTCCTCGGAATGGTAAAAGCTTTGTTATTTTCTCGCCACGCTGGTTCCAAGCAAAGAAGTATGAAGTATGAATTGAGCCTTAAGCGGGTAGCACACTAGCCGAGGCGAGGGCGATCACCACTGATCTTCTTGCCAGCCACTGCACACTAGGCGACATTGGTTTTTGATTTTGGGCGATCATCGCTGGCGAGAAGATTCCACGCGTCGCTGTCCAGCGCACAACTAGCGTCAACAGCTATTTTGCTCGGTGGGGATCAGGGGCCGGTTGCACAAAAGTGAAAAATCACTGTAGTTTATCTTGGCGTTAACTTATCCCAAAATGTTAGTTTTGTAAGTTACATGTAACGCCAAGTTGGTGATTTTAACAGGAAAAGTTAAATTAACAGACTTTTATCTTTTCAACTTTTGTGCAACCGGCCCCTGCTCCCTTGCGATGTCGCCCTCACCTCGCCTGGTGTGCTTTAGATATGCGACAAAATAGACTGTAACGTCCCTTCTTGTTTGTGTTATCAACTGCAGACCATCGAAAATATTGGTATGAAGAAATAGGCCTACAGGCACCAATATTGGACTCGATTCGCAGACGCTGGGGGATATTTCTAGTGATATATAGACGCGTACCACCTCGAGTACTCAATTTTGTCTCCTGCTGTGTCTATCATTGCTCTATCATGTGCATAGTTTGTGGTATGCAAGATCATAGAAATAGAGAATTTCTAATCACGCTTAAGTGAAATACGTCTGAATTGACTATTCTTTGATAGACAGCGGGTGGTTTAATAATATTAGTTTGGGAAGGAAAAGACATCTACATTAGCGTGAGGACAATCCACCCAGAGGCGACGATGTGGTTTTTAAAGATTGTACGTCGTACGTTCACATATATGATGAATGTGTAGAAAAATGAAGACGTCTATCAAAAAGATTTTATTGTGGTCGTAATCTTCGTTCTATCGCTTGTAAAGAATTGAGACATCTATATGCGTGAGAAAAGACTTAATCATATTATTTTAAATAGGATTCCACCAGGTGAGTGGGAGAACGAATACTTTTGCAAAAAGGAAATCAGATATTTGACAGGAAAGTGGTACCAGCTAATGAGTTCGGTTGTGATTTAGCCACAATCACAGCATTTCTTTTTTCGTATGCTCTTTCTTCGACGCAGTCTGAGTGACAGTGGATTTTGAGATTTCACGCCCAATTAAACACATACATGTATTGGAACATACTAACAAATTTGGTATTATAAGTAAAAGTGAATTTGAAATTCTGTTCTGAGATTTAGCGATAACGAATAGTAACATCTTTTCTTATAACATGCTTGATGTTGAATGGTAGATCTTATAACGAGATCATCATTACATTTTGACATGGGTAGGCCTTGTTATTTTGGTTGTCCCATGCTGAGCTACGGCCATTGTGCTTACTTTTAATGGACAAATCTGTATATACATGTAGCTGCAGGGGTTCTTGTTGCCTATCAGGAGAAGAAGCGAGAATCCAAAGCGGTCATTAGGAGAGATGAGCAATTGGAAGCTAAAGGATAATATAAGGAAAATAACTATCATTTCGTTTATTGAACTTGACCAATTACACGATTTCTATGGCAGTGTTCTGTGCCACCAAGCAAGCAATGCACATAGTACAATGTAGGCCTACACATGGCCAATGATTTTAAGTCGTACAGAAAGCATTACATGCTGACATTGTGTCTTGTATTACACAATGTCCTGTCCATTCACCTAATATCTATTATCCACATTCCATATATACTGGGCCTTCGCCCTCCTTAAAGCTGACCTTTTTCCATTACCCTAGCAAATAGAGTGACAAAAAACCCTGTCACGCTGTGGCGCGGCAGGTAGATGAAGTTCAAACGTCCATGTCTTGTCTTTCATCAAACACCTCTCTCAGACCACCATTACTCCAAATACCTCACAGGTGTCGCTCTCATTCGAATGAAAGCCGTCGAGCTGGAAGGATGGCCACTGGTCCAGAGGTCAGCAAGTACAATGTACATGTAGATCCAACTACAGGCAGCTGTTGACCACTAAGCACTAGAGAAAGGTAGTCCTCAACACTCCCTAACAACAGATAACACAAAAAATAACCATGTCAAAACGGATAATATTCCAACTTACCTGCATAACGTGAATCACTTTGAAAAATCCGAAATGACACAGATAAAATCCAATTTACATGCTATTCTCACAAACTTCCAAACCCTTCCGCCATTTTTGTTCCATTGGCCAACGCCCGTCTGAGTACATGACCCTGTCTGCACGACACGAAATGTGATACTAGGCCTACTCTGTCAACATATAGGCCTGATGCCCTTTATTGAACCCCAAATAGATCCGGATAGCTCAGTCGGGTACGCCGTCCGCCCTTTCAATTACGCACGATGCATAATGCCCGAGCCACACGGTCCAATTTAATTCAGGACTCATAACTTAGTCGTCAATAGCTGCCTGCAGTTGGATCTACAGGTACATTGTATAGGCCTAGGCTTGACCCTATTGTCTATGTGTGCCTAAAGCATTGTACTTACTGACCTGTGGACCACTCGCCATCCTTCCAGCTCGACGGCTTTCATTCGAATGACAGCGACACCTGTGAGGTATTTGGGGTAATGGTGGTCTGAGAGAGGTGTTTGATGAAAGACATGGACGTTTGAACTTCATCTACCTGCCGCACTGTGGCGCGGCAGGTTTTTTTGTCACTCTATTTTTACAAGGGTAATGGAAATAGGTCCGCTTTAAGTCCGCTGTAGAGCTGTCGTGCATGTGTGGATGGAAGGGGGACCATGATAGGGGCATCTACTGGAGGCCTATACCTCATCTGTAGTACAATGTATATTGCCCACTGACAGCAAACTCGCACGAGAAAATTCTCGCAGCGCTTTAAGATCATTTTACTGTAGCCTATCTATCAAAAGCACGTCATGTATTCCACAGACAACCAACCAAGGCAATCTAGGCTGCCATCTCTACTGGTGTATACTCATTGCCTAACGTGAGCTGAACATAATGTGCGATTTCCAATCAGATAGCCTCGGACAAAATGACCTCAGCATTGCGAGCTATGCCTATAAATCGACATTGGTCGCGATAGATAAAATAACAAGGCAACACAGGGGGTCCCTGATGTGATATTTTCTCATTCGTGACTGCCAATAAGGCAATCATTGTGTTCTGCGAAACGGTTGAACCCAGGCCGCTGATTGGTCAGTCACCTGGACAGGTGATTTGACACTGACGTCCGGGACGAATTAGAGGATGTCACGCGAGTACACGTACAGCAAGAGGAGTGCGAGGTCGATATCATGGCGTAGAATCCAAAAGGATGAGATTCTTCTTGATCACCTTGATCAACTGAAGTGGTCCCACCGTGGTTTTATGGAAAGAATGGTGAAGTTGTCAACACGGTAGCGCAGCGGGGCAGTGGTAAAAGGTTCAGTGCTTGGCCGTTCCGCCTTTTTTAACTCTCTACTGGTCCAAATGACTGCTGAATGAGCTGCTGCGTACGTACCCAAGAAAGGTTTCTGGAGCAACTGTATGACTGAGATAAAAAGGTGAAGCGCCGTTAACTCGGCGCTAGTAAAAAGGCTTGGCTCCGCATTGTTATCCCTTTTAAGTTTCTTTATTAGTGCAACTTCGATGCTGCATAAACGTTTCATATTATCATTGTGTCGATTTTGCGTTTAACCCTCATAGGGTGCACATGCTAGGCAAATTATTTTGCCCCCTTGCTCTTTCTTGACCCTCGTCTTCTCCCGTAGTTTTCACTGACTATACTCGCCGAGCCGATCGAAACGTACCACTTCATGTCAAGGCAACTGATTTACTGCTCGTAAGGAATTGAGCACAAGATGAAATGATTGAAGATATAAGATAATTCCAGACTCAAATACCATCAATCACTGACAGATGACCTTGGCGTTTGGGGTTGACTAATCCATTCACATATTTGGAGACTGCCTATAATTGATTACGCCGGTCGCCTCAAAAGTAGCTTGGTTAAGCCGGGGGATTTTTCATCAAAAAGGTCAACCGACATAGCAGGACAAGAGGAAAATGATACAAGTAACATTTCGACTTGATCTGATGCAGATGTTCAAATACCCTTCCGCCGAGCAGAGGACCTTCATTATCTGCTTCTAACCATGTTTTAGATGTTGACATGGTCAACAGGTGCCTTTCGCAGGAATGCGGCCACCTGCAACAATTGAGATTCTCACAACGGTCACCTGGCGCACACCCTACCCCCGTGCGGTGGGTAGTATGGCCTAGGCGGTGTGAGACATTCGGAGCGCCAAGATACCCAAGAAAGCCGGAGACGAGACTGGTCAATGAACGTAAAACTCCATCAAAAGAAAATAAGCCTGATGCTGCGACGGAGTCGAAATAATTGCCGATTGACAAGTAAAGGAAATCAAGTCGTCATCGACTAGATCAGCCGTTGAAAAATTGCCCCGAACTGACTATACTCGCCGAGCCGATCGAAACGTACCACTTCATGTCAAGGCAACTGATTTACTGCTCGTAAGGAATTGAGCACAAGATGAAATGATGGAAGATATAAGATAATTCCAGACTCAAATACCATCAATCACTGACAGATGACCTTGGCGTTTGGGGTTGACTAATCCATTCACATATTTGGAGACTGCCTATAATTGATTACGCCGGTCGCCTCAAAAGTAGCTGGGTTAAGCCGGGGGATTTTTCATCAAAAAGGTCAACCGAAATAGCAGGACAAGAGGAAAATGATACAAGTAACATTTCGACTTGATCTTATGCAGATGTTCAAATACCCTTCCGCCGAGCAGAGGACCTTCATTATCTGCTTCTAACCATGTTTTAAGCGGGGAATCCACCATTGATTTTCTAGCTGATTTTGCGTTGCGACTCGCTTTGCAACTGGGTTGCGTTGCAACTGGGCACTCGATCGCCGTAGTGGACCAGCTAGACGTGATTTCCGCCAATGGAAAAGATGTGGTCAATTTCAGTCGGCAATCGGTCGACGACCGGTATCGGTTCATTGTGTTCGTATTCAGTCGCGAGTCGCAGGTTGCAAAGCAAGTCGCGACGCAGAAAATCAGCAGTGGATTCCTAGCTTTAGATGTTGACATGGTCAACAGGTGCCTTTCGCAGGAATGTGGCCACCTGCAACAATTGAGATTCTCACAACGGTCACCTGGCGCACACCCTACCCCCGTGCGGTGGGTAGTATGGCCTAGGCGGTGTGAGACATTCGGAGCGCCAAGATACCCAAGAAAGCCGGAGATGAGACTGGTCAATGAACGTAAAACTCCATCAAAAGAAAATAAGCCTGATGCTGCGACGGAGTCGAAATAATTGCCGATTGACAAGTAAAGGAAATCAAGTCGTCATCGACTAGATCAGCCGTTGAAAAATTGCCCCGAACTGGACATGAATACATCGCAAACTATCCAAGAAATCATGAGGTACATGTCCATTAGAAACATTACAATATCAATATAATATGCTCCCGGCATCGATAAACAAATCGTTTCTGAAATATCTCTGCCTGGAAGCTGGTCATTTCACAACGATAACCCCCTCGGAACTGTTGTCTTAATGAGATAGGGAGATACGTCGACGCGATACAACAGGAATACTGCGCCCCTGGCAAGTGTGGGCGCTACAGGACGTAGATAACGAGGCCGGGACGAAGTGACAATGCATCTTTTATACCTGAAGTATCCTTGGCAGGTCAAAGCACGTATCTGGTGGCACGAAAAACAACTCTTTAATGAGATACATGTAGTTCGTATCCATCACGACTGTGTCCATCACGATTGAAGATCATAATACGCTAAGTTGAACAGAATGACCCATTGGTTGGCAGCCTGTATCTATTCTCGGACACTCTGTTTAGCTGCAGTCCAAATACAGAAGGCTTAAGTAGTGCATCCGACAATCGAAGACACCTGAAGATCTCCCGTATATGCCAGTCTGTGGCCATGTACGGACCTAATAGATTGTATCGTGGCGAAATGAGAAATAACTACTAACCGGATTGTCTTGCAATCAGTATTCGCAGTTGGTGTTGCATCACTTGATATTTCTACTTGATTTTTTCTATGAAATTCCAAGTCAACCAAACTGTTAATAGGCTACTACGGCAACAGTCATTCAAACCCGAAACAAGAAACTGTGGTATTCTAAAAAACACTCAAATGCCAATAACCCGTAATCTGTCAGGGGACGTGAGACTATTAAAACGCCACTCGTACTCTCAAAGGTACCATCAGTCATAATGGTTTTGTAATGCAGCCACCTTACTGACTACAAACATCGCATAACAAATCAACGGTACATTTATTTTTGAGTGTGTCTGATGTGATTGCGACAGTTTTTAATGTCACGTCTGTACAAGGAGAGCTCTCAGAGCAGTTGTCTGAACTGGAAGAGCCGTCGACTTAGGGAGAAATCTCGCTTGCAAAGTGACGACGCTGAGAAGACTGCACCGGCAAAAATGGGAGCTTTTGGGTTCTTTGCAGCGCCCAAGTTGTCACCAGGAAAAGTAACTGTATCTACTCACTGGTAAAGACTGCCACAATGGCAAACCTGTACATGTATTTGGAAAACAGTCCTCGGAATCTGCACTGGTAGACTAGCCCAATTCAAAACATTGCCGATAAATCGAAATGTTGGCAAATAAAGATTGGATACCAATCCCGGATACCAATACCCTTTCGCTGCTTTCTCGAAAGGAGAACAACAGACACAGATACAGTACGTTGCACAATTGACCTACCTTTAATGTGCGTACCTTCCGCGCACGTCACGCGGAAGGTACGCTTCAGTTCACTGCGTATGGTACGGGTGCATCACGCGTCTTTTCTGCGTGATGTCCGCGCAGCGCGCGGGCGAATGACGTTACGTCTTCATGAGGTGCCTTCCACGACGGCGCGCGACGTCCGCGGAAGAGAACGGTACGCACATGACGCTGCATCTGGTACGTGGATGATGCGCGGCGCGGAAGGGAGGTCAATTGTGCAACGTACTGTACGCACTAAGAAGGAATGATCGGGTTATAATTCCAAACAGCACTATACAATCTGATGTGCTCAACCGAAATACACTTGGGACACCAAGGAATGGAGAACAAGAGGCCCATGGGCCTGACGCTCAGCTGGAGCACCAAGGAATAGGGAAAATCAGATACTGGACAGCATACTCCGTCGTCTCAAGGCAATACGCGAAACGTGATATATCAGTCAGCCAAATGTTTTTAGAAGACATTACTTGTAATCAAAAAGGATTACGAAGTCATACGACAAATTTGTGTTAAAATTACTAACACTATTCTCATGAAACAAATAATAATTCTATTATATTTGCCTTAAATACAAAAATAGAATGTAACTGATGATCATTGGTTCTTTTTGATTAATTGCTTACACGATAGTAGCCACCAAATTGTCTTTAGATTAATTTCCAATAGGTGTCTTAACCAAACGACCCGTGTAACCACATCAATCACCTCTCACAAATGATGTCAATTTTCGATGTTTTCCATTAATTTTATGGAACGTGACGGAAGTTTGAAGGCGTATAATCAATTTATTGCAAACCGAGCTACCGTCTCGTTCTCAATTTCACTGATTTCGTAGACATTACCTGGCATCACCGTTGGTAGGCGTAAATTATTGGCTAATGGAAAGACTGGGCGAAAGGTATTAGTTTCTCTCATGACCATGTATTCTTTAGGCCTATCATTGCTTCCATTGCATATCAGATGGTTGTTTTTCCAGTGGCCTTTATTAAGAAAAGCTTGTAACCATTAATGACGAACTATATTAAAGCGAATGGCTCGCGGGGTTTGTTTACATTTTTGGTGGTACCTTCCATAGAGAGTGAATCTAGCCTCCAGGCAAAGCCGCGCTCCAGCCATATGCAACACCTGTGCAAATATGCGAATGTAAACACTGGGGACGAGGTTCCATTAAAAATTTGTTAAAATGGGTTAATTACGTTTTCAACTTCAGTAGGTCAAGATGTACATTTTGTACTATTCCCATTGATTTTGAAGCGGCAAATTTTGCAGAATGCGCCTCCGAAGTTTGGCTCTCTAATGCATTTCCCATTGAACTAAAATCCTTCTTTTTCTCAAAATTGCTTGATATCGAGGACCAACTGTCATGGCGCCACAACAAACCCCGCGAGCTATTCGCTTTAAACATGTAGTTCGTCATTAATGGTTACAAGCTATTAAGATCTTTCAATTAATGACGAACTATAAGATGTTTCAATTAATGACGAACTATAAGATCTTTCGATTAATGACGAACTACATGTATAAGATCTTTCAATTAATGACGAACATTGTATAAGATCTTTCAATTAATGACGAACTTTTAGATCTTTCACTTGCCCAGGCACAACCTTGCGCAACAGGGGTCTTGCTAGTCATATTTAAGCTTGAATTTAAGAGAAACAAAATATTTTCTCCTCCATAACCTCTGCGAAATACAAAAGATAGAAAACATTAAACATTATCAATTGTGTATTTTTCAATGGAGACAAAGCCTCGACGACAAATCCTAAGTAACTAATTACAGTCGATTTTTCGACCGTTTTCTACAAAGGCATCAATCAGTAATCAATACCCTGTCGGTTTATATCATTTTTCTTTGACATTCCCCCTTTTCTAATTGTCCACACCTCCACGGAATATCCTCAATTTGAAACGTGGCAGCAACACTGCAATGTTCAAGTGTAACTGGCTGCCTGAGGGTCGTCACGTCTAACTCTGAATATTCAAGTCGAATAAGGCCACCATGTAGGATGCTGTAACAAGCAACATTCAAGTGTAACTGGCTGCCTGATGGTCGTCTCATCTACATGTAACTCTGAAGGCTACCATGTTGGATGCTGTTACAAGCAACATTGCAACATTCAAGTGTAACTGGCTGCCTGATGGTCGTCTCATCTAACTCTGAAGTCGAATAAGGCTACCATGTAGGATGCTGTTACGCTTTTGTGACATCGTTGTGGCTTTCTTGAAATTACGGCATTTAATCTTTTTTTAAAGTACTCATATGTACAAGTACGCTATTCCATGGTCATCTCGCCATTCGTCACTAACCACGTCTGAGACACACAGATAGCCTTCTCTCGGAAACAAGACGCGGTTGAAGATGTTTGGAACGAAATTGTCGGTAACTGATGGACGTTTTGGTTATTGCAGTGAAATCGCCATGGCTTTTGTGCGGTTAGTGTTTCGACTCTTCTTTCAAAGAACGCTCCTTTACCTGAGACACCTCGCTCTCGACCACTTGCCACGAACGAGGGAGTGCTTTCTTGCAGAAAGCTTGCTAATCGACATCAGTGGTTCCTACTCTTTCTTCCATTGTGATGAGCAGCTGACGGTGCTGTGGTTCGAAGATATTTTCCGTACATCCATAACCATGAACATCGTCACTCATTCTCATTCTCATGTTTGCTCGTTATCAACCAGTTTATTATTTCAGATGACCAACACCGGCTAAGCATTTCAACATGGCCCATGGTGTCTCACGATTAACAATGGCAGACGGGCCGATGAATTTTTATTTCGACCACGTGATCAGCAACAGATCAATAAAAAGCCCTGATCTTGGTTACGTTGTTGCCAATTCCTGTGTGCAATGCGCTGTCCTCTGTGTTCTGGTAAGGATAGGTTGCAGAACTATAAATTTTCAGGCAACACATGTTCCGACGTGCCAACTGAGTCACCAAAGAGCATCGTGCCTGGGGCAGGACAGCGCCTTAGCTTCAAAAGGTTTTCGTATGTTTCGCAGAAAGGTATGGCAACTGATAGCAAAATAAATGCTTACTTCAAAACTCTGTGCGAACTGTTGTGCATGTTACCAGAAGCTGAAGTATACTTCAACATCTTCAGGCATGGAACATGTCACAGTTCTGTAACATTTTGCACCTTTCTCAGTTTGCCTTTACGTAGATACTCTGAATTGGCTTTCAGGTTTTTCCGAACGAAAATGACATCAAGTACACTGAGCAAGGTAGGCTCACTCTTAATCCGCCCTATACTAGTATTTGGCGAAAGGTTGATTCTTGGTCGTATGATGTCGCATCCGGGTTCATTATGATAATGAGGAGAGGTGGGAAAGGGAGAAAAGCCCAAGACGTCGTTAGATTTTACAAGAGAGCTGAAAAACATTTTAACCAATTTCTCGTGTACAAACACCAGGTGTCGGCTGGTTACCTGTTTAAGAACATGGTTTTCTATTGGGGGAAATTAATCGGCATTCTGAAAAGACATAGCTATCTTGTCTTTCAGTTTTGTAATGTATTTGATCACCATAAGACGTACACCATGGCCACGCCGAGGTCTGATGCTTGTTACTCAAAATTCGACAAGATCACCTTGCCTCACATCAGCGGGGACTACGTTTCGCTATTTTGTAGAGATAAAAGAAGAAATTATTTAGCAACTGTGTATAAAATGCGAGTAGTCGATGACAGATTTGTGTTGTCGAATGGTGTGACTTTGAACACAAAAGGACTACGTCACGTGTTGGCAATGGAAGTGACAGAAACGGGTGACGTGCCGGTCCAAGACTACGGAACAAGATCAATATTTCATATTTTTCGGGAATGCAACAACTATTCTGTCGAATATGTGAACGCCAAAACTCCACATCAATCAAAACCTCTTGGTACATTATGGTGGCCAGGAAAGGAAATTTACTTCCGCGTATTTTCAAGAGTATCAAAAGATCGTTCGAAGACTGAAACAACACTGTTTGGCCATAGAATCAACTGCAAATCAAACCTTCCTCTTACATGTATTCGAGGTTTGCCTTCAGTCGAACGTTTTCAGCTTCGTTTCATATCGAGCTGGAGACGAGATGAAGTCATTGGAATGCGTAGAATGAAACCACATCTTTCTCCCGATGGCTCTGTGATAACTTTTTGGCTGCTCGGTCATTACGAGTTGAAGTACATGATTCTTTATTCTGCGGAATGAAAGTGGTTTAAATGCATGTATTGTGAAATTGATGGCTTGTGATGTGTGAATCTCTGGCCATGGAACACCGCCTGGAGACTAATCATTGGGCTGAAGGGGTGAATATCGTCCACTCCGAATCCTAACCCCTGGCCCCAATCCCACAACCCTTGATACCTGGCCCTGACCCCTAAAATCTACACCTAATCCTAACCCCAACCCCTAACCCTTTACCCTTACAGTCAACCGTTACCCTAGATACTGGGTACCCTGTTTCCATAGGATTAGAGGACTTTTACACCTTTTACAACCATAGGTAGTCCTGGTAGCAATCGGCGGTTCATCGTCAGCACGTATGGACACGTAATATGTACGCCTGTGATGGCACGTTGCAGATGTCAAAGAGAATCCACCACAGCATATTGCATGAGTTCAACACAGCCTGTTGGGAATGGCAGGACTGGTATATCATAAAAATTATTATCTTAAGACTTCTTAAGTCAAACCAAACTACATGTATACAGGTGAGATACTTAAGTGGTAAGAATATTCTTTTCGCAAAATTACTGCAATGGCTTTTTTGTCCATCCTGGCCATCTTCCGACACTTTCGAAAAAAAATCTTTCTCGTTTAAGTTAAGACTGCCTTGGAGTGATTGTGAGTGGCCCACACAACTAAAGCTAGGAATCCACCATTGATTTTCAAGCTGATTTTGCGTTGTGGACTCGCAGGACGCGAGTTCCACCAATGGCGTACCCATGGCAATGGATAAATTCCTTGTCCAATGTTAAGCCCATTTCCCAAGGGCCCGCTGTACCCATCATACGGGGACATACAATTCGGAATGAGTTTAGTGTTCCCATGTTGGTACGGCTCCGTACCCATAAAAACGGATGGTTTTTACAGTGTGCAAATGGATTATTGAAGCCCATCGGGATCCCGGGTCGGGATCATGATTCGTGGTGACGTGTTCAACGCTTGCGATTCGTGATCCTTTTTTATCGGGGACTCGCGCTGGGGTGACGCAACTGCTTGGACAAGAAGAGAAAGGAAAGACTTTCTCGTACACAAACTGTGTTCGTGTGTGTTTGTTTGTTTTAAATCTCTTGACTTTGGGATTCCTTTTATGGGTCACCTGACCCCCTGGCGTAATCCCTTTTGAGCGCTTCTTTAATGTATCATTTTAATAACTGTCTCTGTATGTATATATTTTTGGTGCTCAATAAAGTTATCAAATTCAAACTCGCCGAAGCTGTGAAATACAAAAACAACAATAACACTTATATCAATTGTGCATTTTTCAATGATGACAAAGCCTCCATGACAAAACCCCCAAGTTACTGACAGAGAGTTACAATCGAGCTTTTGACTTTTTTTACAAAAGGCAACCACTAGTAATCAATATCCTGCCGATTCACATCTTTTTTCTATGATATTCTCTTCATTGTCCATACTTCCATCGATGGAATATTCTCTGCCTGAAGCTTGACAGCAACACTACAATAATCGCAAGCAACTGGCTGCCTGGTGTTGAATAAAGCCTCGTAGTAGTCTCATCTACCTTTGAATCCATTTAAGTCGTATTACCATGCAGGATGCAGTTGGGCTTTCGAGGTGTTGTTGTGGTTTTGATGAAATTACTTACTCAATCTTTCTTTAGAAGTACCGGTACTCGATTGTTACACCTTGATCACCTCACCTTTCCTCGCTAACAACGACGAAGTCTTGTAAATCATGAGAGAGCCTCCTCTCGGAAACCGGACGAGTTCGAGTTTCTGGATTTTAGACCATCGTTAATTGAAATAAAACTGCCGGAAGAGAACGTACCCCGCAATTGACACAGTGGTCATTGCAGTGAAACTCTAATGGCTTTTGTTGGATTCATGTTTCGACTCTTATTTCAAGGAAGCCTTTTTCACCTAAGTGAGCTCCCTCTCGACCACTTGCCACAAACGAGGGACTGCTTCCTCGGGGAAGGCTCGGTGATCGACATCAGTAGGTCCTACTCTTTCTTCCATTGTGATCAGCGGCAGTCGGTGTTGTGCTTCGAAGATATTTTCCGAACATCCATTACCATGAACATCGTCACTCATTCTCCTCTCACTTTCGGTCAACACGAACAGGTATCTTATTTCAGATGACAAATAAAGACCAAACACTTCAATTCTTACAAACTGGCCCATAGTGTTCTATGACAGCAATGGGAGAAGGGCCGAGGAGTTTTTACTTCGACCACTTGATCAGCAATAGATCACTAAAAAGCCCTGATCTTGGTTACGTAGTTGCCAATTCCTGTGTGCAATGCGCTCTCCTCTGTGTCCTGGTGAGGATAGGTTGCAGAACTATAAATTTTCAGGCAACACATGTTCCGACGTGCCAACTGAGTCACCAAAGAGCATCGTGCCTGGGGCAGGACAGCGCCTTAGTTTCAGTTGGTTTTCGTATGCTTCGCAGAAAGGTATGGCAACTAATAACAATGCTTACGTTATAACTCTTCGCATAACTGTTGCGCATGTTGCAAGCAGCTAAAGTATACGCCGACATCTCCAGGCATGGAATATGTCACAGTTCTATAACATTATGCAGCTCTCTCAGTTCCTCCAAATTCCTAGATACTTTGGATTTGTTTTTCAGGTTGTTCCGAACGAACGTGATATCAAGTATATTGAGCGAGGTGGGCTCACTCTTAATCCGCCCTTTATTTTGCGAAAGGTTGATTCTTGGTTGTATGATGTCGCATCCGGGTTCATTATGGTAATGAAGAAAGGTGGGAAAGGAAGAACGGCCCAAGACGTCGTTAGATTTTACAAGAAGGCTGCGAAATGTTTTAAGCAATTTCACGTGTACAAACACCCTGTGTCGTCTGGTCAGGTGGTTAGGGACATGGTTTTCTATTGGGGGAAATTAATTGGTACTCTGAGAAGACATGGCTATCTTGTCTTTCAGCTATGTAATGTATTTGATCACCGTGAGACGTTCACTCTGGCCACGCCGTGGTATGATCCTTGTTCCTCAAAAGCCGCCAGCATCTTCTTGCCTCGCATCGGCGGGGACCACGTTTTGCTATTCTGCACAGATGAACGAAAAAATTATTTAGAAACTGTGTACAGAATGCGATTAGCCGCTGACAGATTTGTCTTGTCGAATGGCGTGACTTTGAACACAAAAGGATTTCATGAGGTNCTGGTTTCTAAAGGCAATGGTTTTTCCATTGTTCATGCTTGTATCCTTATAGATCTTATGAGTGCGCCTTGAGTGCACCTGAATTCTTTGAATTCTTTGACTTTATAGATTGTGCAATAATCAATATTGGGCCTAGTGGGTCTGTTACATTAGTCACAGCCCTGTGAGTCCGCGGCATTGAAAATAGGCATGATTTCTGTGACAGGCGCTCTGGAACTCCAGTGATGTTGCGTAATTTTTCCTATAAAATAAGGGTTTTGGCCCTTCAAGTTCACTTGTCCTGGTGTGTTTATTCGGGTGAAGGTCCTTTGGAGAGGCCATGATTGGTAAGCATTCCTCATTGAATTTCTGTACATTTTTTGACTGGAACCGCGCCCTCCGATTTGATGTAGGGAGGCGCCTCTGTACATGTGTATTGTAATTCTTTTTCTTATTTGTAGTTGACTATCAATATCTGGTTGAAGTTCTAAAATAAAACCAGAGGAAACGAATTCTGCCTTGCCGTCCATTCCTTCCTACTAGCTATAGTTCGATCCAGTCACCTTCTATCCGCATTCTGGTACGTCAGCCGTATTGAGGATTGAATAAATTTACATAATTTACATAAAATTTTCAAGTGACGTCACTGTCAGAATTCCTCCACAAATGGCGGCCACGACTGGTCCTACCATTCAAAAGCGACACCATCGGTAGGACCAGGTACTAGTCTAAACTGGCGGCTTCTGATGTGTGTGTGAATCTCTGCCCCAAAGAAAACCGCACTGAGATATAATTTAGGTTCCCCGTGAATGATCAATGAGCGCTAACGATTTCAAGGCTGTTTTCTTGTTCAACAAATTTCTCAGGCTCATGAGTTGTGCCCTTCTTGGAAGATCGTAGGTCGAAAAATCTCTCGGTGCGGTATTCTTGGGGCAGAAATTCACTACGCGTACGGAACGCCTACCAGCAGGTTGCATATTTTGGTAATCCTCGCCATATGCGTCTTCCTGTGCTGGCTGTAAAACATTTTGGTTCCAAAAGCCACCGCTAGGGCTAGAAGGCTTCGGGACTGGCTGCCATGTTATTGCTGACGTCATTTGCCCGTAAAATGTTATTCTCCCCCGGTCTAAAAAACGGCGATGATTTTCAGCTTTTGTTACAGATCCGTGATGTCAACATACTATATCATAGATCCGCGAAAACTTTTATGCCGCAAAGATGGCAGCCAGTACCGAAGCCTTCTAGTCCTAGCGGTGGCTTCGGGAACCTAAATGGCTGTAGGCTACCAGTAGCCTACAGTCTACAGCCCCAACAGGTGTACGGTATAGAGCTCAAATCGTACACGTACATGTACATGTATAACACATGCCTCAGTGATATGAGGCTGAAGACGTATTGGGGAGGACCCCTGTACAAAAAAGAAAATCTAAATAAAGATATAATCATAAACACAGGCTGTTGGGAGTGTACATGTATATTGTACACAACACTGTGTATATCACATGAACAGTGCACTGTACAATACATGAACACTCCGAGGGGTATGCTCCCGATGTCTGTTGTATCATTTCGGTAACATGTACACAACACCCTTCCACATGGAAGGGCTCCTGAAATCCATTTTTTTGTGGTATTTTTAGGCTACTTTTATCTTTGAACCGACATGACAGATACATGTAGGCCTCTCCAGGAAGACCAAAGTCATAACTCAGCCCGAACATTTATTTGACACGGAACGGCTTCCAGTCTCATGAGTCGTGCAGAAAGTGTTTGTCGTATATGAATTATCTCAGTACGGACGCATTTACCGTCTTTCGAAGGTGAGCATCCGTGTTGAGTTATTCAAAGTGATTCGATTGAACACTATAGCACCATCGTCATGGTGGGTCGGGACATTCGACTCGGAGATACACCAACGTGCTTGGCCTGCGCTGCCCACGCTACCCTTGGAATCAGTACGACCACAACGCCTCATATCCGATCTTGACACTGTAAAAAATCATCCATGGGCCGGGTATAGGGAACTAACATGGGTAACAGTGACTGCGAAGAAGAGGACCTACTGTCAAAAATATTCCATGGCAGTGGGTTCTACTTTGTGTCCTCTGAACCCATGGCCATCACCATGAGGACTGTAAGCAACGGCCTTCACACCCAAATGCAAATGAACACGTGGGATATGGGCTAAAAACTTGGACAGGGAATTTACCCACGTCCATGGGTACAATGGAGCAATTTGTTACGGCGATGCAAGTCTTGGACGCCCCTTCTGAACGTCGACCGAACTGTCGAACTGTGACAGGTGATGATAGGTGCAAGGGAGGGCCAAATTTTAGGAGATACCAGAAGGAATCCTCCGACAGCGACGGTATTGCTGAGTCTGCATGGAATTTACCGAAGTCTGATTAACTGGTCAGGAGCGGATGTCTGCCGATAGTTTCTTACCATCAGTCATGTCAGCCGAAGCCGAATAAATATCAAAATGTCACGAAAATAGCACATACGGTAAATCTCAAGGCAGAGATAAAAATCTGTCTTGAAGAGACAGACATCCCCATTTTTCCAAGGACACATCTTTTGCACTAACCGCCGATCTCGATTTCCAGTCAATCTTCAAGTAGGAGACAACACGAAGCTTTCGCAACTTCGCGTGCGCGCAAGTCTATTGTTTGGCTGCACAGGCTCTATTGTTCACTGACTGCCTTACAATAGATTTGCATGCACGCAAAGTTGCGAAGGCTATTGACTAACCATTGCTCAACATTTTAGGACGACAAAGATTAGTTAACCCTGTTCGCAGGTAGTGTAAAGGGGGGTTTACACTGTTCAACATTTGTTGAAAGGTGTTGAATGTTGAAAGCTGTTGAACCGTTTAAACCCCCTTTCAACACAGCGTTCAACAGCTTTCAACATGTTGCCAGAAAAGGAACATGAAGCTACATGTATTTTGGTAACTTGTTGAAAGCTGTTGAAAGACCTGTTGAACGGTAAGGGGGTTTAGACGGTTCAACAGCTTTCATCAACTTTCAACACTTCAACGTTCAACAGCTTTCAACATGTTGAACCATGTAAACCCCCCTTTAGCCAATGGTTTGCTGGTGGAGCGCTACTTGTTCATAGTGGGCCTACTGTCGGAGCCTACATGTATTTAGCGTCATTTGCTGTCTGAAGGTTCACGAGTGAAGAGCTAGTGCAGATGACGTCATCACGGAAAAATCTGCTTGACCTGCAAAAAGGTCGCGGCTTTGATCGGCGTATCCGGCAGATTCGGGATAGGAGTAACCCTCTCGAAGAGTATAATGAGGAGGACTTTTTACTGAGATTCCGTTTTAGAAAGGACACTGTTATTGAGATTGTCACGGAAATTGATGACGTATTACGTAATGACACTCGTGGTTCGCCACTAACACCCATGAAAAGGGTTTTAATGATGTTTTACTGACGTTTACTGCGATTTTTTACAACTTAAAGATGCTCTAGTTCGAATTGTAAACATTACGGTTTGTTTATTTACATGGTTGATTATAATAGTAGTTATTTTTCCTCAGACAGGTGGCAGCACCGTGTATACCAAAACATTAATGTTATCTATTTTTATATCTATCTTGATAAATATTCTTGTAACTAAAATATATTTATGATTTTACGCTCAAAAACAAACAAAAAGTTGTGAAAGGCGAGATTTAATTCGATTTTATCTGATTTGTTAGTACCAGAAGTTGACAATAGGTGGCACACCTTAATGTTTACAATTCGAACTACAGCACCTTTAATATTTTATTTGCGCCAAGCGCAACTAATCAATGGCCAGACTGAATCGCTGATTTTTGCCAATAGGGCCGTTTAAGACGACAGGCAAAATCCACATGCGATCCGATCGAATCCGATGCGGGTCGATCGGATCCAATCGGATTGAATCTGATTGTGGTTTTTTGCCAATGTGGATTCGGGACCATTTGAAATCCACATTGGACTGCATTGGGTAGCGTTTACCCGCAAGATTTTGACAGTTGGATTCGATCGGATCGCATGTGGATTTTTGCCTGTCGTCCAAACGGCCCTATGGCTCCAGCCTCCCCGTGTGGTCACACACCATTACTTACCACGAACGAAACAAGGCAGTAAAGTGTTACTGATCACCCCCTATCTATCACACAATAGAACTGACAGCGCATAATAGTACACTAAGGCTTGGTACATGCGCATGCAATTTGATCAAGATGTTGGAGTGGCCACGAGGCCGCCACGAGGACCGATAGCAACGGGCATGAAGATAACACGGAGACACTTGAAGACGAAGTGGGCGATAGAATGAGTGGAGAAGAAGGCAATGGTACGTAATTTCGTCTTGGACCATCTCAGCGAAATCGTGAATACGGCAAACTCGATCCTTTGACCTCCCTGATTAGCGATGATAGATTTGTACCACGATCCTCCGCTAGGTGAGTTTATGAGCAGCCATTTAAAAATTTTTGGCTGCTATTTAAAGACGAGGAAACACCACCGTCGAAAATGACGGCATTTTTGCTCACGGGCAAAAGTAACAAAACGTCAGAAATGGGCTTCCTATATTGGTGTATATTGGTCACCAACTGTTCAACAATGATTGACTCATATGCTATGCCATATATTTTTATATAATCCATGTATCGCCTCATGACATGGTTTCCTATGATGATAGATCATCTTGAAGACTCTGGCTGGGAATCGAGGTGGTTATCAAGTCATGAGACATATCCTAGAAAAAAATTATCTATACTCTGAGATTTACCATAAAGCGCTCGTGCTGTGAAATTTTGAAATTTATTCTCGTGTTTTTTTACAGACAGGATTGATGTTAACAGTAGATAAGGCTCGGCACACATCCACAGGATATACACTCTAAACTCCCACTTACCTCTCCCATTCCTGAACTCGGGTAAGTTGAAGATAATGGGGTGGGGGTATTATCAGAAAGAGTAATGTACTGTCCACTTACTTGCCCCACTCCGGAGCCTGGCAAAGAATGACAGCGTCTGATATCTTCAACTTAGGATTTGGTCATTTTTTCCGAGTTCAGGAATGGTACAGGTATAGTAAGTTTAGAGCATGAGAGTATGAAGACTCAACAATAACCCTTTCTTTCGTGCCGGAGGATTCATTCTGTTATCTCCTAAGAATTGGTCATCGCCTGGACAACTCTCGAGGCACGTTTCCCACTGCGATCGACGGAGGGAGCATCCAAGGTGTTGGGTTCATGCTGATTCCAGGGTAAAGCATTGACAGCGCAGGCGAGGCACACATTTCGAATGCCCCTAACGAATGCTGCTGATGTTCAATCGTATCATCATTGAATAACTCAGAATGGATGCTCACCTTCGATAGACGGTAAAAGCGTCCATCTTGAGATCATTCATACGACAAGCATTTTCTGCATGAAGTTGGGAAACCATAACGTGTCCAGTAAAGTTCTAGGGCTTGTTATACCTTTGATGTTAGACCTGGATGTAATTCAATTCAAAAATAAAAGGGTGCCATCACAATTCAAAGTCAATTCATAGCAAGCAATTACATGTAACTGCAAATCGTTTCTGGAGAAAGGGAACTCACAGAAGCCGTACGTTAGTGATGCCTCAGGCCCCGATTACATAGAAGTATTACGGTATACGAAAACGAATCCTTTGTGAAGCCTTTGTTAACCGGCGTTTTCGTATACCGTATACTTCTATGTAATCGGGGCCTTAGGCAATATAATGTATACATACATGTATTGCTCGCTTGTCAATTTTTGCTAGAATGTAGTCTCTTGGCATAACCATTCTAAACGACTTGAGACAGATCGCCTCTTGACGATAGACCGAGTTCATTTATCGAGCCGCTCGTCAAACAAGCAAGATTTTTTAATTGTGTGACGAGCAACTCGATGAGCAGTACGTACATTCATTCTTATTTATCAAGCAAGCTTGACGTGCAAGCTCCAAATTAAACCTCGCACATCGAGCTGGCGATAAAGACATGCTTCCACACCGAGGAGGTTTCGAATTTTCTTCTGTCGAGCGCTTTATTCGCCTGTGGTTGCGCTTCTTACCTCGGGTCGCCTAGGTCGAGGTCGTCTGGAACCCGTGGTTCAACTCGGTCCCGTGTCGAGTCGCAATCGAACTCGGGTAGCTACTCTTTTGACGTCATATTTGACCTAATTCGTTGCTCGGGTTGAACTCTCGATGGAATGAGTGCCGAACTCGACCACTCACGTGACAACATGGCGACCAGCAGCAAAAAATCGCCGAATTCGCTAGAAAATATGTAAGAAAAACTGTTTTTTCGGCCAACAAACCTGATTTTCACGTACAACTGTTTAGTATGTTTCATCTTTTGTACAAAAAAATGGGTGGTTGTCATCGTTTGGTACTGGCATGACTAGCAGACGCCATCTTTCAACAACTCGAGGAACTCGATTTGCAGTTCGCGCGGGATTCCAACTCGACATGCGTACTTCAAATTTCATATCATGAAAATCTACTCTTACTCGGCCCGAGAGTTCCAGTCGAACTCGACCCCAGTGGCGATGCAGGTTACCGTAATTCCAAACGAGCTGTCAGTGAGGCCCACTGTAGACGTACAGATCCTCCTCGCAACGTTTCCATGAATGTCGACGGCCTGTCACCTGAATTCGCCATTTTTGCCGCTGATCTTGAAATTTAACCTTGCTCAATATTTAATTTGACTTTATAGGGCGGCTCGACGTTTTGGCCAACAATGGCTGGTATTCATAAAAGTTAGCAAATGTTTTTACTTAAGCTCAGCGAGGTCCAATGTAAATGTACTACAAAACTTGAAGTAAAAGCATTTGCTAGCTTTTAGGAATATCAGCCAGTGAGTGGGACCATAGCTGCGATAAAGGGCAGCAAACCAAAACCAGTTCCTTTACAATGGACGCCTTTTCTGAGGGAAATTGATCAGGACCGGGATATCATGACTTGCTACTTGCTAAAACCATTTGCATCCGATCATACAATGGCTGCGGAAACAGCAGTGAAAATTTATCTTTTTTTTTGACAGCCATGGTGGTGTCCTGCGGTCGAATGCAATATTTGACACTCTTATTCCATGGCATAATGAATAATGTACTTCAAGTATCCGTGGTCGAGCGACGACCAAAAGGCTAGAATGGAGCCATCCGAAGTGAGAATTGCTCTCTCCCAACCCGTTCCACGGAGTTCATCTCGTTTCCAGTTCGTGTAGAAGTAAAGCTGAAAATGTTCGACTGAAGGCAAGCCACTAATAAGAGGGGCATTTGGTTTGCAGTTGATTTCATGGCCAACCAATATAGTGTCAATCTTCATATGATCATTCGAGAGATATCTAAAATATTTATTGAATAACATTTCCTGCCCGTGCCACCATATAGAGTCAAAAGATTTTGATTTACGTGGTTTTGCGACGTTCACCCACTCGACAGAATAGTTGTTGCACTCCCGGAAAATAAGAAATTCTGATTCCCTTGCACAGTCTTGGACCACATCACCCGTTTGTGTAACTTCCATTGTCACCACGTAGCGAAATCCTGTTGTGTTAAGAGTAACACTATTTGACAACGTAAATCTACCATCGACTAATCGCATTCTATAAACGGTTTCTTGAAAATATTTTTTACGTTTATCCATACAACTCAGTAGAACGTAGTCCCCGCTGATGCGAGGCAAGAAGACTTCCTCGATTTTGGAGTAACAAGGATCAGACTGCGGGGTGGCCAGGGTGTACGTCTCACCGTGATCAAATACATTACAAAACTGAAAGATTATAGGCGTCTCACTTGTCAAAATCACAACGAATTTCCCAGAGTACACAACCTGGTTTTTAAAAAGGTGACCATACGACACCCGATGTCTGTACACGTGAAATTGGTTAAAATGTTTCACAGCCATCTTGTAAAATGTAACAATATCCTGAGCGTTTTCCCCTTTCCCACCTCTCCTCGTTATCATGATAAACCCTGATGAGTCATCATACCACCAAGAATCACCCGGTAGCCATCTATAGGGTGGATTAAGAGTGAGCCCACCTTGCTCAGTGAACTTGATTTCATTATCGTCCGGAAAAGCCTGGAAAGCAAATCCACTAGGAATGTCAAAGCAACTGACAGACATGACGGAGGTGCAAAATATTAGTGTGACACGTTGCATGCATGGAGATGTTATAGTAGGTACACCTCAGCTGCCTGTAACGTTCACAACTGTTGGCAGAGAGTCATAAGGTAATAAAGCATTTATTTTGCTGCAGCAGTTCCTACCTTCCTGCGAAACATACGAAAACCTTCTGAACAAAATGCGCTGTCCTGTCCCAGACACGATGCTCTTTGATGACTTAGCTGGCACGTCGGAACATATCCTGCCAGAAAATTTATAGTTCTGCAACTCATCCTCGCCACACAGAAAACAGCGCATTGCAAACAGGATCGAGCAGCTATGTAACCAAGATCAGGGCTTTTTAATGATCTGTTGCTGATCATGTGATCAAAATAAAAAACTTTCGGCCTGTTTATCATTGTGATCGTGAAATGACAATGGAAACGTCGTCGAAAGAATCGAAGTGTTTTGGCAATATTTGTCATCGAAAAATAATACACTGGTAGGACCGACGTCGAGAAGCTGGGTGCGACGAGGAATTCCTCAGACTGCCTACAAACCGATTGGAACTAGACGGACCCGCAGAAGAACCGTAGCAAATTGACGTTTTTGTCGTGTCTCTGGCGGCTTGACCCGAGATTAGCGTTCGACTTCGTCAGGCAGTTCGTGGAAGAAGGTGGTTGAGCGTGAGCGAAAAACGAGTGACGATGTTCATGGCAACGGATGTGGGAAAAATATCTTCGAACCACAACACCGACAGCCGCCCATCACAATGGAAGACGGAGTAGGATCCACTGATATCGATCACCAAGCTGTCCGCAATAAGGCAATCCATCGGATGTGGCAAATGGTAAAGAGCAAGCTGACTTAGGTGAACGAGGGTACCTTGAAATAAGAGTCGAAAGACGAATCTAGCAAGAGCCATTGTGATTTCACTCCTGACCAATGACTGTGTCCATGGCGGTGCATGTGCATTCATTCCCAACAGGTTCTTTCAACCGACAATGGTTCAAACATCGTGTGAACGGTTTCCGAGAGAAACTCGTTTCTAAACTGAGTCGTGGTTGACAAACGGTGAGATCATCAAGGTGCACACGAGAAAAATTGAAAAATAATAATTTCATGAAAGCAACGATGCACAGAGAAAAAATCAACTCGAGTGGAGATTCAAAAGTCTCACTTTAGGGACAAAACGGTTCGAAATACTTTTTGACTCAAAATGAAACAGAAAATATTTCGGCCCGAGACAATGACACCTCGTTCCGAGAGAAAATATTTCGGGTTGAGATACTGACAGTCTCGATCTGAGAGAAAATATTTCAGGCCGACATGACATTGTCTCGCGCCGAAATATTTTCTGTTTCATTTTGAGTCAAAAAGTGTTTCGAACCATTTTGTCCCTAAAGTGAGACTCTGAGTCTCCACTCGAGTTGACTTTTCTGTGTGTAACGAATGCATAACTGCATCCTATACGGGGGTGTATGGTAATACGGCTTGAATCCAGAGGTAGATGAGACTACCACGAGGCCTAGCAGGCCTACCACGAGGCGCTGTTGTTATCAGGCTGCGATTTGTTTGCGATTGTTGCAGTGTTGCTGTCAACTTAAACAGAGAATATTTCGTGGAAGTATGGACAATAAAAAACAGAGAGATTCAAGGACAAATGATATTTAACAACAGATTATTGATCGTCGATGGTGCTTTTATAAAAAACGCTGAGATTCATTCACAACTATTTTTCATCCAGGCTTTGTTTTCATTGCTGAAAAACACACAATTGAAAGCGTTTGTGTTTTAACCAGTTATCATGCATTTACAGCTTCGGAAGAGGTTGACGCAGAAATTATTAACCCACGGCAAACACAGGGACAAGCATGTTCACTTGAGTAGCAACCATATGCTAAATTGATTTCCTATGAGAGATGGTCTTGAAGATTGGCTGGAAATCGAAATGGACGGATATCCAGTGCAAGAGACGTGTCCTTGGAAAAATTGCTCTTTAAGATAGATTTTTATCTTTGTCTTGAGATTTACCATAAGCGCTGTTGTCGTTACAGTTTGACATCTCTTTTGCTTTGGCAGACATGATTGATGTTAACAGTCGGTAATGCTCGGCAGGCATGCACTGCAGTAAATAATGAGAATTCTGTCCTCGTAAGGACAATGCATATGGCACATTAGCCACTGTGACCGAGGGAGGGAGCTTTCAAGGTATTATATACATGTAGCTCGAAATGAATGAACAAATGATGGCACTATTATCAGATCAGAAAAACACAACTGGTGTGGTTTCCTCCAGCACCTGAGTCCTCAAGAATCTTAATGTCGTGGGACCCCATTATTTCCTGTGTGTAATCCCCATGTCACGAAACTGAAGAATTCTGATAAAAGGTAATAATTCTTAGATTCTACTTGAACGAGCTCTCGCCTCAGGTGAGCCGCAGCGATTCACTTTTAGAGTTTTTGTACGAAGCCTTCTTCAAGTCTAATTGAGGCACCAGCGAAGAAAACACGATGATTTTTCATGCAAATCTTTCTGTTTTCCATGTTGATGCTGATTTCCACTGTTGCAGTTGTGCATTACATGATTTCTCGTCGTGTCTTCATGTCGAGTTGACCTCAAGCCCATTCTTCCACACCAATCCACTACACTTTTTTCATCTTTTCACGTGGGATCTAGTGTCTTCACCGCCAATATGCATTGTGTATAGGTCTTAATAAGGTATAAGTTGATTACTGTTGACAACTTGTCATGTTTGTTGCGGGGTCACTTGTGTTCCTTGTTTTCTTTGTCTTGGCATGGCAGTTGGCCTGCCGCCTTCGACTGTTAACTTGTGTACCCCCAGAAGTTGCCCCTGATTAAACTTTGTCGTGTCCACGTGGGGCCTCCTCAAATGTAAATTTATACTGGAGTCATCCAAACCATCGCACCTTACATCCAGGGCCCCCTGGTGTTTGGACTCCTCGCCAACTCTGTGGGAAGTCAGCTGTGCGACTGACGAAAACCGACGGGAGCACGGCATCATAAGACCATCCTCTTAAACTTATACACTGCACTTTTTCTCATGTTTTGTTGTGGAGTGTTGTGGCCTTGACCCGTAGCTCACCCTCGACCTCCTTCTTTGCACCACTTCTTTCGTCTTCCAAATGACACCATCGTTTTCCTAACGCATTGCACGTTTTTCTGCGTTTGCACGTGGAATCTAATGGCCTTGACCTGAATCCCACCATGGTAAACTAATGCACACTCATCTTCTCACGTTTTCATGTAGAACAAAACGTCCTTGACCCTAAGCGATCACCTACACCTCTGCACCACCCACTGTACATTTAGTTCAATAACACGCACCCCACATCCCGTGCATTTGATTTATCTTCTCCCTCTGTCCTAATTAATAATTCCAATAATTAAGTTGTCTGTTCACGTTTGATCCAACGTCAACCTGACTGCACACAACATGATTAATGTTACGTTTATTGCTTTGGGGAGGAATGCGCATTAACTTCTGGCTTTACAGCGGATCATCTTCTCCACTGACCCACTGATCCACCCGGCCGCGGACTTCGTCAAATATCGGTGAAGTTGGTTACGAACGGACGAATGTTCGGGTCGTAGCCAAGTGCCTGCCGAGCGTATGCATCCTCGCACCCAGGTTCTTCACAACCTCTCCACTCCTCGCACTTGTTTCTGACCGTATAAAATGGCCTGCGATTCTTAAGATGGAGCCCATGCGGACATACACCGAAACTACAATATATCATGACTGAACTCGGATGAACCAAATTTTATTAGTGTCCGTAAAAAAATTATTCCGCAGACGGTTGAAGTTTTAAAAGGCTTTTTATGGCTTCTGTGTTTTATTGTAAAATGACTGATACGGAAATAAATGGAAATTGATGAAATCTAAGATCACCGACATTAAAGCCATTAGAGTCAAGAGTTTGTCTATTTGAGAAAAACAATCGTCTAGGTGAATGACTTTTTTCTCAGCCTGTCAACCCACTCATGTCGATGATCACACAGAAAAGAAAGTACGGGAGAAAAATGATCACCAACTGAAAATACATCAACAACAAGCCTTTCTGATGGTTCATTATTCATTTGTCGATTATTTATTTGATATTGTCACGAGGGATGGCATGGACAACTACCGAGACCCCGTGGATCTAAAAGTGAAGTAGACGGTTGAGACAGGAATCTTAGCCCCCCCCCGGCCCTGGAGTCTATGTGCAGTAATTCATCATGGGTACGTACATGTATGATATCCAACATGGAGCACAAAGAACGACACACACAAAATGATAGTAAACATAAAATCGTCTCCGAATTTCGCAAGATTTCGACCCCAATCGGGGTCTTCCTCAGGCACTTTCTAGTAGATCCCAGAAGTAAATGATATACAAGTATGCCTATAGAGACCATGACAGATCGCATACAACCTTACAACAGTTGGACTACCATTCCTCCGTCGACCATTCCTTTCATACCCGTAACATTAGAGCGCGCAGTCTCCTGAATGGACGATCGTCCCCCAATTGACTTATTGCAACCTAATGGGCAATTCCTTATTTGCAAATGACCAGCACCACAAATCGGTAGAAACATGGCCACTGATTAAAGCCGGTAAATGAATTACGGCTCTCCGTTATCGGGCGGTGTGGTCAGTGCAGCAGTATCGCACGATACGTGTCCAACTTTACAGAGTGCAGTGAGGGTTCGTAAAACATTGTTGATGGCACAAAAATACCTGAACTCAAAAAAGACCATCTCTTCTCCCCAAGCGCCAGTCAACATTGAGAAGCTTCCAGCACAGTGACCGCCAACTTCGGCGTCCAGAGGCGTTTTTTCGACGCCAATGTCCGAACGCCAGAAAAATCCCCAATGTGCTACGAATGGAATCTGGAGACGCCGCCGGACGCCACTGAACTCCAGGTACCAAACTAACATGTTTGATTTTGGACGCCTGTGAACGCCTTTGAACTCCGGAAGCAGCCAAGTGTGCTACCGATGGCAGCCAGACTTGGAGTAGGCGGTGAGGCTTTGGCCAATCAGCTTGCGTCTTTATGTCACATGATTTCAAAATGGCAGCCTCAATGGAGAACGAGTGGCCCGAAAAGATGCTACTGAACGCCAAGTCTGGGCAGGTGTGCTCTCACCCGGCCAGGATCCACTGGCAGCCAACTCTGCGTCGAGAGGCGTCCAGAAGCGTTCAGTCGAACGCTTCTCTACGCCAGATTTGGCGGCCAGTGTGCTGCTAGCTTATGGGATTGAAATAAACGTATTGCTTGTTCACTTCAGCGCTGCGAAGCTTCCCAAATAGGGTCTAGTGAGACGGATTGGTGTACTTTGTTGATAACAGATTCTTTCTTAGCTTAACTCAGCCAAATGACCATTAATTACACATCTAATCAACAGACAAGGGCGTCCATGCGACTGAAATAAACGGGGATTTCTTGTTCATTTCAGCGCTGGAAGCTTCCCAGAGCGTGTTATGAGACAGTTTTCTTAATCAACACCAGTTTCTTCCCAAGCTCAACTCTAAAAAACGACAATTTATTACACCACTTTTCACCAAGATCCAGCCCAGGCCGACCCCCTGATGCCCGGGCTAATCTTGTCCGATAACCCTGTCTTTACACTGATAACAGCCTGTAGTTTTTCTCAAAAGCCATCTGACACTAACGCGGCCATTGATTCCACCACCGCGGTTTTCTGCTGATGAGGATAATGAAGTGTTAATGACGTAGGAATGGATACCAAGCCAGTCGATTAGGCGGACACGGGGCAAATTAACCGGATCATTCCCGCCGACAGCTCATTCGCAGAACATGAAATGTTTTTCTTAATCTCCTCGTTAATTCACGAAATGTTACTGCGAGGCGATTTGACTGGGGAAGCGTGGTGATTTTTTTGGCTACAAATCCTCAGAAGTTTTTCGAAGTGTTGAGTAATGGGGTTTAGTACGAGCACTGAGAAATCGACCACCGTTTTTGCCTGTGGCGTAGGTTGAGTGAGCACTCTCTAGGCAGCAGCTCCCATGTGGTCTCTGACCAAGTCCAGATCTACACCCCACCCCCACCCCCGCCGACCTCCATATTTCTCTTAGCGAGTAATGACTACATCAAGTTGAGCAAGAAGTACTTAAAGCGCCCCTGTGTGCATTAGGGTTGGGGAGAAAACCAGTCTCATCACTTTGGTTCCTAATTCCGCCGCCAGGAGAGGAATACCCAGGCATACCTCACGCATAGAGTGGCACTTTAAATCAGCACAGCGCTGGACAGTTAAGAACACTTCCCCAAGGCAGTCTGTTCAAAAACGGCTTGGGATAAACTTCTGGAGAGCACACTTGAACGGAAATTGACACCTGCGCTTTGAAATGACAACTTTATTATTTGGTTATTAACTCGGAAAAGCAATGGTGCAGGGTGATGAATTTAGAAATAGCTGTGACTGCGTCTTACTAAATCTAAAATTCCCCGCTTATCTTCGGTGCCAGCGCCTTCGCTCTCGCCTCCTGGTTTGATTTCTTACCACGTTCCACGTGCCCCGACTGGGATAACAAGCTTGTTACCCCAACCACCTCATCACCGCATGCGCATGCGTAAAATATCAAACCATGCGAGCCTTACCTCATAAAATTCCGATTTTATTGACGATGTCTAGTACATCATTTCCTCAATATCTCCTTTTCTAACCATTAATCTGATTGGCTGTCAAAACCACGGCTCCTGCAATTTAAAAACAAAAGTTATAGCTACGTTACTGATTAAAGACTTTGCTTGAAAATCTCAAAATGGCTTGTGTTAATCGACGTCATTTGTTCCCTAGCCTTAAATAACTCCATATGGTACAACACTACACTTTAATCTTAGCCAATAGGCCAAGAAGGCTATTATCTATTTTGTCGTACGGGAATTGTTGGTGACATTTGGGGTACTATGGATTAATTTACTCCCCGCTACCCCTGTTTTATTGAGTCCTTCGCGCGGCATTATGTTTTGGTGCTACCGCAATTTTTGATTTTTTTCTTTCAGCTGAAGACAGATTACCGATAGCCTAGGAGGCAGAAATCACGCCAAGCATCGAAAATGAAACCTTCGGAATGTTCTGGGAACTTCAGATCTGCAGGCAGTGTAACATCTGCCAGTGTTTCTGTATGCCAGTGTTTCCCCCTTATGTTTGGAAACGCTAGTATATTCATCGACACTTTTCTCTGTGTGTCCGCTATTGTCAAGTCGCCGCTTATTGGTCCGACAATATAGTAGGGAGTTTTCGCAAAGCCCCCGAAACGCCAACGCGAACGCCAAACCTATTGTTCGATGCCACAAGAGAGTACGGAACAAAAGGATAGACGTTCGCGTTGGCGTTTCGGGAGTTTTCGCAAACCCCCGAAACGCCAACCCAACGCCAAACCCATTGTTCGTTGCCACGAAGAGAGCACCGAACAAACGGATAGACGTTCGCGTTGGCGTTTCGGGGGCTTTGCGAAAACTATATCATAGTAATACACTAACAGATGGAGAACATTCAACTTGCTTAACTTTCACCTTGGAGGCCAGCACAGCGCTAACACAAGGCCATAAAGGAAATCCTCTATGGCCGGCCGTGTAACGGGGTACAGTACACCAGGCATACATGTACATGTACATTGTAGCTTCACGCAAATTTCATCCACAACTACGGAAAGTACAACAGGTCCCCTGAGGCCGATTGACGAAGCGATAGCAACAATGACGATGTAAGTCGATGAAGAATATTGCTAAATTGCGTATAAGGAAGCCATCCCGGGCAAGGCGTCAATAGATCATCCATAAAATATGGCACCCGGCGTGACACACGGTTTGTATATCGCCCTAAGTCAATAAAATCATCCCAAGCTATCGGCGAATCTTGGTAAGATGATCCCTAAAACATATCAATTATTTAACAATATGACACGCGGCCCTGTTTGATACATCGGGCACGGATCGTAACTGTCGAATTGATCCTCTTCGCTGTCAAAGCTTGCATCGTCGAAGAAGGGTGGATTAGATGGAGGTATTGCACTTTTGTATTTGCTCGAACTGATGCAGACTGTTTTGCAACGTCTATTATTTGCGGGAATAACCGCCCATAGACTTCGTTCTGTCGGTAATAGTGAGGTTTTGCAAATCTGACGAAACACGAAGTACGAAATGCGAAATTGGACTTCATTTCCCTGACGTAATGTATTTCAGGAGATGGTTGGTACCACAAATATCGCCTGCTGCAAGAGCGTCGTTTGGCGTATGACGTTAGACCGATAGAGTTAATACGGTGTACATGTATATTAAACTTTGAGATTCATCTTTCGTTTCCACTTCGTAGATACGAAGTGGAAATTTAAAAATTCAAGATGCACCTCTCTCGGTCTTACATGATATGCTAAAAGACGCATAGGCAGCAGGGACATTTGTGGTAGCAACCATCTCCAGAAATACATTAGGTCCTGGAAATGAAGTTGAATTTCGTATTTTGTATTTGTGTTTCGTCAGATTTGCAAAACCTCGCTAATGTCGGAATGTTGTTGTCGGCTTGTGTGGGGGCTAATCCCAATTCAAAGAAGACAGGTTCCGACACCCTGCACCGCCCTCTAAGTCTTTCATATACTTGAACCAACAAAATATTTTCTTTCGTAAAGAAACCCACGTTTTGTACGACGGACGTTCTGTATTTTCTCTATTCTTTGATACAAAATTCGGTTTCGCGTAAAATATTTCCACGTCTTTTATCTCATTCTGTAGAATGAGATAAATGGCGTGGAAATACAACTGTCGCAAAAAACAATCACACATCCTTTTTTAATTATCACCTCTTACAACGTAATTCAAACCAACGCGACCCTTGCTTTTATTTCATGAGGAGAATAAAATTCGCCTCGCTCAGGTAAATTTTCTCCAATTCCTGCCACCATTGACAGAAGGAGAAGAGCAAGCCAAGCGTAAGATTCGTATACTTATTAGACAGAGACAAAGCTTTGAGAATCACGTCGGTACCTAAATTTGGATATCGGCGCTAGATCAGCAGACCTATCAAAGGAAGTTTACACTCTTAATGACGTACTCGTATGAGAATATGGGAAAATTTCTTGCTGTGAGACGGGTTCCGATCCTTAATTGCGTCATTTACCGGCTGATGTAATTAATATCGGAATTCTTCGTTGTTGCCGTGGTCTTTAGGGACAAACGGTGGGTATGGATGGATGCTATCCTCTTCATAAAATTACAACGCTTTTCTAGCGATATCACCGCTAAGAACATGCCAAAAACCGTCGGCTTGTACTTAAAGGAACGGGAATGTGAGGTCGTAAAACGGAGAGAATAATTGCAATGTACCTTTGATTTGAGGTATAAACTAAAAATACTGCACCACCGGTACTCACGAAAAACCCTCTTGAGACACAGAGTGTGGAAGGATAACTTGGCATATTATAGGGAGGTTGAGATTAGCGACTTATCACGGATGCTTACGCGTATATGGAAAGAAGTCTGTACAACGAGGACAATTTCTGTGTACATTTCGATCCGTACCTATACAAGGATCCGTGATAAGTTGCTGATCTCAAACCTCCCTATTAAACAGAATCACCTTTCTGTATGGTCCGAGGAATGACTCGAGACGAGCCTGACTCGTTCAAGAGAATCTAGAACGACCAGTAATTCATATCCGAAGGTCAGTAAAAGATACCGGTGCGACATTCAACCTCTGCGCCATTTCTTCTCTGAAACCCTTTTGGCTACCAAATGATTTTCGAAGAGACGAATTTCAAAAGACATTCAGTGACAAGGACTACTTTCAAGAGACGCAGGTCATCTACCTCAGTCAGGGATACAATGTACCAACGATGCTGCCACCGGATGCCCTCGGCGCGGCCCACTGATCACATCATTCGTGATAACTACTCGAAATTAGCCGCAAAATCAATCCCAATGTTTGCCGAGTCATCCTCTGGAAACTCGATAAAGGATCAATCCAAGGAAGGGTTGAGAATGAAACGTTTCCCGTCTTGACGCAGCCCTCATTACATCGCTGTTGTCTGGCCTGGCACGGATCCTTTGAAAGGTGATCCCCGCCCCGTGGGCTGTCAAGAACTATATAAGACAGGGCTCAGGTTGTTTTCCCTCTGGACGGGGAAAAGCTGTTTTGTTAATAGTATAACACTGTTCTGGGTTGTCGTGGAAATGATTAGATATTATATGTTAGGAAGGGTATGACGCCTGGGAATGCTTTGACGAGGATTAGTTATAGGCAAAACTGATAGAGATGACGATACAAAACGCGTTAGCTGCGATGATTAGGCCTACTGCTTGTTTTGGAATATAACACAGACTTGGTATCATTCAACGAGGCAGAATAACTCACCGAAAAATACGCGCACACGCGAGCTATCTGCTGAGTAAACGGTATATCGAATTATGACTTTTTGCTCAGCAGATAGCTCCAGTGTGCGGCAGGCTTTATAGAAAAAAATGTGATTTTTGATGAGTTGTTCCTGAAGCTAGCTGATGAGTTGTTCCTGAAGCTAGCTGATGAGTTGTTCCTGAAGCTAGCTGACTGACCTACTTTAAAGTATGACCTTCAAGACCAGATAATCATATGAACTCAATCCGAAGCACAATTTGAACCTATTGAGCCGAGACTAGAATTAAGTAAGCCATCAAATTGAAGCAACAGTAATGCATCTCTTACATACCTCGTTAGGTACGTTGTCTCTTATTACATTACAAAACGACGGCGCTGGAAAAACACGTCGTTTTCTTTTAAATTCGTTACGACAAAGTATATTTCCAATTTCGTTACATGAAATCGCTGGTTAGAGTCAGGAAGGTTTGAATCACGTGCACGTCCTTGAAGTAATTGCGGTGGATTTCTTTCCAGTCTGTCTTGCTGGCTGTTTGAAGGATTCAATGCGAAAGGATTGAAAAAAATAGGCGCTTGTTAGAGTGACGTTCTTTGGTTACATGTATCTTCGATGCTCGTTAACTCCCTGGATAAGGGATTAATGATAAAGGATACGTAAGGGACCGTCTCAAAAATACCATGAAGCCAAAGAAGTGTAATCTTTTTCACTAGGGGGGAGGGGTGGCTAACTTCATGGTCACCATTTCACTTCTTGAAAAAAAATTGGCCTCATGGAATTTCTAAAAAAATACAATTAGAGAAAATAGAGAAATAATAGAGAATAGAGAAATAATGAGAAAAAATCTACATTAATAGTCCCTTTCTTCTTACTCACCATCTTTAAAAGACTTGTGTAATACCACCCATGAGTGAGGCCAATTAGATGCCGAAATTTCACTTCTGAGGGGGGGTCAAGACAGAAGTGTAAAAAATTACACTTCTTTGGCTTCAATGTATTTTTGAGATGGTACCTAATTCATGTCTGTCAGATGACATGAACTCCTAATGCTGGCAGCATACATATTACATGTACAAATTCATGTCTGCGAGATTGGAAATCATACATGTATCTTTGAGCTGTGTTGGATAAAGAACTCGCAGAGATGACGTGCATGTAGCACACATGTTTTAGCCGGCAGACATGGCTCGCGGGATGACCTCACCGCGATTTCGTACGTGCTACCAGCTGAAGCAAATTTCAGTCCTGGAATGTCTCTGTTATACTTGTATTTGACATTCAAACCACACGACCAATCACACGGTCCGCCGATCTGCCTCTCAGATTTCTATCAAATCATAATCAGCAATACAAGGTTCATATCGATAGAAAATCATGTTCTAATCAATGTTTTCCCCTGTGACTATAGACCTTTCCAACAAAGATGGCGGTCTAACAGTTCTCACCATATATGACGTCAGAAGCTTAATACTGTTCGATTGCCAATGCCACGCGCGATGGCCTGGTCAAGAGGGCCATGCATGGGCACAAAAGTTTAGGTAAAAGAACTATGTTATATCATTCTTGGATAATGAATGGCCACCACTGTGGGAGAACGAGTAGGTTACTGTCTTTGTTGGAAAGGTCTATAGCCTTGGTCCCTGCAGTGCAGGATATCTGATCATGCTTGCAAGAAACAAGTTCATTGGAGAAAGTATCAGAGTATATCATGGTCAGTCTGGTGTTGCAGAGTCAAGGCTTCGCCCAACCTCCAACCTAATGTCGTTGTAACATTGCGCCTACTCAGGGTGTCCTCCTTCCTAAAACTTCGGTGAGAAACGTTTCAATGACCTGAATGTTCAAAGGGGAAATGACCGGTTCATAGGTGTTATAATGGTCTGTCGTCCAGAATGCCAAAAAACTTACGAGGCTTCGACCTTCAAGTTGAAACATGCTGCGAAAACATCATCTCCATACGAAGAAAAATGATCTTAAAAGTCGTAATCAATTTAAGAAATAAATGATCAAGCTCCTTGCATCATTTCGCCAAGAGGTTAAATGGAATATTGGTGGTTTAACGATATTTTTACTGTGACTAATCGGCCCATTCGGAACTCCTACGATTTCATAAAATGATCGCGCCTGCTCATCTGGATGTAAATATCAATCATCATTACGTCAGTCTGTGGATGAAAAAGTTCACCACATAACCTTGATCAGTGGTTAAAATAACAGATGCGACATTAAATTCAGTAGAGTTTTAAATTGAATGCATTTTCAGTGTAACTGTCGTACCAAAATTTGATTTATCGCTAGGATAATCTAATGTGGGTAGGATTTATTTTCTGAAGTATCCCGTGGCTTCGTAGCTATGTCGCGATGCGAAAAGGCGTCGGAGTCGAAACAGCGAAAATTGAACCAGAGCTGCTAGCATGCAGTTCGTGTCGCTCGTGGGAAATTGTCGTCGATGTCAAGGAATGGCATTGATTACAAGGCGTTGGTGGGAGGCAGTTGTTTCCGTTGCAGCCAAAATCAAAGCAAGTGAGATTAAAAGACGGAGAAATCAAGATCGTTGTTTCGTTGGAAGTCGAAATTTACTAACTGATGGTTTGGCACGATACAGTAGCCGTGGTTTAACGTGTCAGGGGCAAATTATACACAAGGCAAAGCTTCTATGGTGGTGCCGTGACATTAACCGTTGGCTGGAAGGAAGAGTGGCTTCTTTTTCAAAGGGTTAGTCATGATTTGCCTTCAAAGGCGTTCTTGTATGCGCAGATTACAAAGAGGCATTCGAAAATCTATGAGTAGGTACTTTTTTGTGTTTATAAAGATAATACATTGAAGGAACTGGTGCCCGGGTAAATGTCACAGACAGTAACACTCCTTTTCACTATATTCTGCTGATCACGTTCGGGTTTTCAGTAAAACTTGCATCTCTTCCTGAGCAATTTTCGTCTTCCTAAGGCTTCCTTTACATGGAAGTATACGGTATACGAAAAGGCCGATTGACAATGGCTTCATGGTCATGAATCCTCGGGAAGCCATTGTTAACCGGCACTTTCGTATACCGTATACTTCTATGTAAGGGAAGCCTAAGGGTTGTTTAACAAATCACGTACACAACCGTGTCAACATTTATGGGTCAATACATTAATCTACGGCATTACATGGCCTATATTGACCTGGGTTAGGTTCATGCTCCATAAATCCCCATTACTCCGGGCCATCGTTCCTGCTTCATCAGCCGATATTCGATTAAGATCACTGCTATTTATTAAGTTGGGTTTTTATGAAGTCATGTTGTTCCCATTCCTGTTGGCTATTTGGAGAAACGAGGGTAAACCTAATCACGTGGGGCCAAGAGACCCAATCAGGAGAGTTTATTTCGTATTTCTGCCCTCAAACCGTGATGGTCGTGATCAGCAGGGTGTGGGCAATTGAAGTAATGGCATTACAATGTACATGTATTACCAATTACACTCTACTGTAGATTGTAACTATTTCTTCAATCCTCCCATCCTCCCACTGGTCACTTCTCGAAATACTGCCCTTAACCATTTCACTGCCAGTACCATTTCGCTGCCAGAAATACTGCCCTTAACCATTTCACTGCAAGTACCAACCTTCAACTGAAGTTGATATACCTTCGGATGCTGAAATCTTCCAGGAACCTTGTCAAAAATGTATTCGTTTGAAAACACTCACTGGGAGCTGTCAAGGAATACCTATGTGACGGAGTTTGGGTGACTTTCAAGCTTTTTGATTTTTTGGTGACTCGCTCCAGCAAAAGCAGGTGCTTGTCGCAAGTGATCATCATTGGTCATCAGTTTACTCAACTATTATCACTGTTGTATCAGTCTGCAGAGATGTACATTTCAGGTAAGCCATTAACCCTTTCCTCGGTTGCGACAAACGCCTACTTTTGATAGAGCGGCTCACATTTTTTGTTCATTTTCGACAAACCTGCCTTTGGCAGTGGAAGGGTTAAGTGCAGATTTGTATTCATGATAATTTGTGACATAAAGAAGCTCCCTTATCTAGCTCCATCAATTAAATTCCTTTATCAACCAATAAGAAAGGAAAAAAACACCGATGCGACGAAAAATACGGTTAGCTCACTCCTTTATGAGCCATAAATCCCAATTTGGTGGGCCATCATTGTGGCTTCCTGTACTCATACGTGATTAAGTCGACCGCGTACCATGACAGAGTGGGATTTATCACCGCTGCCTTATTACGATGTCTTTATCACGTTTCCAATGGACAGTTCTGAACGAAAGCGGTCACAGCATTCTTGACCTTGGAGCACTGACTACCGAAAGAATGTCAGAGAAATTTAGTTCCCTGATACCACGAAGTGTCCCATTAATTATCACACGGATTTGTCTTAGTTTGGGCGTTTTCGATGTAGGTTATACAAGCACCACTGGCGAGTACCTAATCGTGGGAACCAATCAGAAGACCTGTTACTCACTAAGGAGTAGAATGATTGGCTGATGGGAAAGGTCATTGTTAGGGTCAGCCTTATATCTTAACACAG
>NMRB01000379.1:108380-120014 GCA_002633025.1 Notospermus geniculatus | reverse complement strand
TTTATCAACCAATAAGAAAGGAAAAAAACACCGATGCGACGAAAAATACGGTTAGCTCACTCCTTTATGAGCCATAAATCCCAATTTGGTGGGCCATCATTGTGGCTTCCTGTACTCATACGTGATTAAGTCGACCGCGTACCATGACAGAGTGGGATTTATCACCGCTGCCTTACTACGATGTCTTTATCACGTTTCCAATGGACAGTTCTGAACGAAAGCGGTCACAGCATTCTTGACCTTGGAGCACTAACTACCGAAAGAATGTCAGAGAAATTTAGTTCCCCGATACCACGAAGTGTCCCATTAATTATCACACGGATTTGTCTTATTTTGGGCGTTTTCGATGTAGGTTATACAAGCACCACTGGCGAGTGCCTAATCGTGGGAACCAATCAGAAGACCTGTTACTCACTAAGGAGTAGAATGATTGGCTGATGGGAAAGGTCATTGTTAGGGTCAGCCTTATATCTTAACACAGGGAATACACGTCAAACGATTAGGCACTCGACAGGCCTCCCAAGTATAGTAATCTCGAGCCGTTGTGATGTGATGCTGTGTTGTAGCTGAGAAAGACGTTGGGCGGTGCGGCAGTCGTCAGGATGAGAAATCTCAGCCTCCAGAAGATGATGCTACGGGAAATGGTGAACTGCTGCCCGGGGCAGAGGGAAGTCAAGATGTGAATCTGTACCGCAGACACCAAGATTTCATACAGGTTACCATACAAGAGAAGTTGAAAGACGATGCATAACCACGACAAATAATGGGAAGGAAGTTGATTCATTTGCATTTGGATCTTGTGCACAACCTAACGGTCTGATATAAACCACGAGCGATTACTTTCAACTAACATTCTCATCAAACCCGGAAAGATGGACGGCCAACACATAAAACGCCTTATCAACCTCTCCAAAGATGCTAGCACCGACATAACGCCGATTTTACATGGCCCCATTTCATACAACACAAAGGATATAAAGAACACCAGTTGCATTAATCGACGATATTGGCTATTAAACGTGAATGATGATAGAAGCATGGTTAGCTGGTGAATAAAAATACAAAATGTGCATTTGGTGAGCTGATGTGACCTGCCTATTCTCGGTTGGTGTGGGGTTGGATAAGTTGTTGCTCCGAGAATTTCCTGACAATTTATCTATTAATTTATCTATGGCCTTCACAGACACTGCTGCAAGTGAGAGTTTGGGCAATAGCATACCGCCCGGTTTCTATTTTTACCTTCAAATTCGGACAACCATTAGATAACAACTAGACTTTACGGAGTGACCACATTGTCGAAGGTGCGACAGGACAAAACAAGTTCGGACAAACACAATGAAATTGACACGTCCTTCGTCATTTGGGCGGTTCGCTGTTCACAACTGTTGTCTTTCAACACTGAGACCAATGACACAAACGACTGACCATTGTTATCTATCATTGTTATCTATTAAGTTCTGAGTTGAGTTGCCCATGCTGTGAGCCAACTCGCACGCAATGGGAGCATTCGAATCCCCGTACTTGGCCACACTCGTCCTGACCAAGTTCATGTAGTTGTTGATCTCAACTCGAGAACTGCAGTCTCGAACGCCAATAAGGCGACCCATGTCGGGCCAAGAACGTGTTCTTCTCGCTCCCCACTCAGCGGAGGGTTGACAAGAACACGTTCTTGGCCCGACTCGGGTTGTGTTCTCGGCGTTCGAAACTGCCGTGACTACATGAACTAGGTCAGCACGAGTGTGGTCAAGAACGGGGATTCGAATACACCCAAGGACTCTTAAGTGGAACAGCGACATTTTCCAACCTTCAATGCAAAAGTGATCCGCCTCCGTTCGTTCTCGGCGCAAATCTTCCCAATACCGTACCGTTAACCGCCAGCAAAGCGAAACAAGATTGCTTCCGCTCTCGCTGACCATCAGTATTCCACCTGCGGGTCGGGTGCCAATAAAACCCGAATTTCATACAACATTCTGTGTCACCTCTACCGTGCAGATCTACGAAGCAATAAAATCGAAGATAATGAGTTTTCTCCCGCTGATAGTATTTGTTCTCGACGCGGGGGTGCCATTCATCTTAATGATGAGAATGACCCAAAATCGTTACTTCGAATTCTTCGGACGCACCCACGTTCCAAACAGAGGTTGTGGTCTTAAACGAACATGTCAAAAGTACCAATGATGAGGGATTTTCAAGGCTGGGTATTAAGAGTGCTTAAGATTTGTGAAGGAAGCGGTTCGTTTTCATCACATCTGATCCGCAACTACAGTTTCGTGCCAGGCCACGCCCCTGGGTACCACTCTGACATGATCAATGTCGACCTGCCTGAAAGGCACCCCAGGTCAGGAAGTTCTCTTTCCCCGGTAGCCCCAAGAACACGGGCAGGGTACGGCGAAGGCCGCGGTTCAACGTTTCTGCCGCTACACTCTCAACAAACTGTTGGATAGTATACAGAAGGCACCCAGTCTGAACACCTTCAAAACTGCAAAACATCCAGATTTGTATCCACGATTGGTCTCAACATCTTCAAAACGACACGAGAACAAGCATTCATTTCCTTCAACACCGAGCAAGCAATTCTCGACGATGACATGCACAGGAAAAACCAAAACGACAGAAGACTGCATGGCCAATCCTTGTTGCCTATTTTTTGCAGTGCTTTCCTGCAGCACAAAGACGGAGACCACTTGATGTACGTACGCTCACAGCAGATGCCAACACCCTCGCTTCCTGTCACAGATCGCATAAAACAATCCCTGAACTTCGCCTCAGTCACAGCCTTCAAATCCACCGGTTGTCACCTCTTGTTAATGTTGCAGCCTTTCTTACGACACGGAAATCAGTTGTTGGCATTTGCTATGCAGGGGCATCGCGGCAGCATGAATCAGAGTGCTTCGAGAAGAGAATACAGATGTTGCAACTTGTTGTTCTTGAAGATTTTCTTCGGTTGGTTCTCAACGTTTTTAACAAAATGTAACACGAGAGGTAATCATTGGCAACAGGTTCAGGAAGGAAGAAATTTCAGACCTTGATTGGTCGCCTTATGTGCGGGTGTGATAGGACACCTTTCCAAAGGAAAAGTATCCGAAGCAAAGAGGGAGGGCGTAGTTGTTAGATTTTCATCCAGTGAAGCGACGATGTTCGGTGTTCGATATAAACGAAGGCAAAGGAAAATCTCATGCAGGCTTTCCAGGCGGAAAGAAACATAATCGGTGAACAACCTCACGAGCATAAGGTAAAATGCTATTTCAGGAGTGCACGCGCAACTCGGGGCATTTAGCTATTTATCAAACAGTCCTGGGTGATACATGTAAGTAATGTTGTAGGAAACTGGAGCCCCGTGAAAACCTAGCTACGATGTCGAGGAGAGACCGCCCTCTATACCACATGGCGCCACTGGAACGACCGGGGATCGAACCCACGACCGCATTGATGACAGGTGCGGATGTTTCCACTGCACCATCCAGACAACTCCCAAAGAAACCCCGCGTAAGAAATCCCTGCAGGTAGGACCATCAATCCCACTCATACCGAATGAAAAAATATCTGAACATCATGCTTGGCTGAAAAACAACATCGCAAATTTTGATCAGTCGGAAAAACTGCTGTTCAGAGATGGGCAATCTGAATTCCAAATTCCTAGCACGTTGTGGCATAGCTATACCCTATTGACACCAAGACAGATTGCCGTCTAGAGTGGAATGTAAATCAGTGTCACCTTGGCGAAGTTTCTGGTAAAAATGAGTTGTGTTTCGTCGCGGTGATTAAAAACGATACGGTTCGTGGCCACGTTTGACTTCCTGCTACGCTCACTGATACGGTGCGATATTCGCCGATATCCTGGAATCACCGAGGAGCGATTCTGATTTCCGCTCGGCAATATCCTGACTGGGGGATAAATCGCCTATCGTCATGTTTTGCGGAGTGATTCACCTTTGCGATAGTCCACCGAGCAAGTATCGGATTGCCAGGGATCGTAGGAAAAATCGTCAACTGTCGGAAGGATTCATTCTGCCAGGAATCTTCTCAAAATACTGCAACAAAAACAAATTTGTATGGACGTCAAACTGCGCCCCAAAATTGGTTACAGTTTTCGCAATAGCAAACTGCCCGAATGACGTCAGCCCGGTCAATGGGGATCCTAGCTACGATAGAGCGCAGCACACCGAAACCCGGTCCTATAATGGGCGCCTTTTGTGTGGGAAATTGATCAGGACCGGGGTGTCAGTTTCATTTCAATAGTTTTAACCACTGCTGACACCTACTGAGGCAGTGGTCCCCATTCCATGTTGTTCGTCCGAATCGCCTTTATCCTTTTTAGGCGCAGACAAAACGGACACTCAAAAATCCGTTTACGGGGTGACGATTTTCTATTGTCTGAGTGTACCCGAACAATAGATAAGCGTAGTCACTGAACTAACTGAGCGGTTGCGAAAACACACTATTGTTCTCAGAAGCCGATGATGCAAGTCGCTTGCACAATATTCACAGTATGTACTTGTAGTGCTTATACTGTATACGTAGCTTTTGTATCGAAGGAGCACAGTCATACTGATGTAGTAGTAGCCTTGCGCATGTTTCAGTCATTCATAGAACCTGCTCGTTTCACACTTGCAACATGTTGCCGTTGACCGGACACGTCAAACAGCTGAGTTCTGAACACCTGGCACAAAATCAGCGATGGCCCGAATAGATAAATCCTAAATAGAGCATGGGCGGAGCACAAGCCTTGTTGGCCTTGACTCGTTAGCGCTAATACTTGCTAGCACATGTATGTACATGTATGTGCAATCAGAATGAGCGATTAATTTTGCAATTAATTTGACAACTTTGGTGAGCTGGCCTCGATCACTCCTATATTTCGACGAACTCTAATCCATCACTCTATTTTTCGACGAACTCTCATCCATCAGTCTATTTTTCGACGAACTCCCATCCATCACTCTATTTTTCGGCGAACTCGTATCCATCCATCCTATATTTTTCGACGAACTCTGATCCATCACTCTATTATTCGACGAAGTCTATTAAATAGACCATCACTCTATTTTTCGACGAACTCTGATTCATCACTCTATTTTTCGACGAAGTCTAATCCCTCACAATATTTTTCGACGAACTCTGATCCATCACAACTCTATTTTTCGACGAAGTCTAATCCATCAATCAATTTTTCGACGAAGTCTGGTCCATTATTCCTATTTTTCAACGAACTCTGATCCATCACTCTATTTTTCGACGAAGTCTGATCCATTATTCCTATTTTTCAACGAACTCTGATCCATCACTCTACATGTATTTTTCGAGACGAACTCTAATCCATCAATCTATTTTTCGACGAACTCTGATCCATCATTCCTCACTGGCATCATGATCCACTGAATTCTGTCGCCTTACCTAGTCATCTTTGTTTTGCGTGGACATTCGACTGTTCGCAAAAACGCGGAGTCTTCGGTACGGCTTCGGATCATTTTCACAGCGCCATCCAAAAAAGGTGCGAAATGCAATAACATCGTGATACGAAGATTAATGATACGGGCCCTCTGTTTAAATAACGAGAACAAGAAATTGACATTAGACGTTTGTGAAATCAATGGTCGAAATTAACTGATTGTTATTTGATATTTGACTTGTGCGCGATGACATTTACTAGAATGATACCAATTAGTCTTCAATTGTGTCGCGGATCGCTGCGTTTCCTGTACGCGATGATCAAGAGATGTCAACCGCGTCAATCAATCTCGTCCCGTGTGTGTTTGATTCGTTGTATTTTCGAATTCATTGAAAGCAGCGTAACATGACAACCGCACCCCCGATGTCGCCAGCCGCTGTTTTTCCTGTAATTACTCATCAGAATACGTCAACCTCCCTCATGTGTCGCGGATCGCTGCATTTCCTTGACAGATAAACACTGGAATTAAGTCGGAAGGCTGGAACTGCCAAGGCCACGAACTTGCTCATTATTTCAACTGACTGATATTTAGCTCTTCCTTCAATCAGCAAGCTGGTGTCGTCAAAAACACTATCTTGTTTTGTTTCGACCAGCTAACCTAAGGAAGTACTTTTCCATAAGACGTGATCAAAATTGGGTTGATATAAAAACTGTGTCCCTTTCATGACGCCAGGTCATTTGGACGCCCTGACCAACTCGACCTAATCAGTGCTATTTACTGGGCCCCCGTGTCGGGTTGTATTCATTAGATCGAGTTGTTAGCTTGCTTGACCGGCAGAGTCCGGTCTGCCCCAGGGGGTACAAGGGCATGTTAGGGAAGAAAATGACAGTTTCTTGAGGAGGGAAGACTTAGATCGGGTTTGTCAAAGGTAGTCGATGGGGTAAACAGGTCGAGTGCTGTTAGATCTTTCGAGACGTTGATTATTAAGTGATAGGAGGGTCGTCTGGCGCAGATACCGCCGAAAGCGGTGATGCTATAACCGCCTTCGTACGAGCCTTTCTACTCCCACTTGGATGCGTTCCTCCTCTGTGAGAGGAAGTAAGAGTAAATTACAATAAACCAGGTATGAATAGGTCTGATCCAACTTTTGAGGGTATCCCACCGATTCTCATACTGATTCAAGTGGGTACCGATCAGTGCCGATCGTCACTTTTTGCCTTGTATTACCTCGTGTCCTAAACCATCTGCCACCGTTAACAAACTCTCCCAACTGGACACTTCCCCAACCTTTGATCTGGTATTCACGTGAAGAGGAAATTTTATTATGATTGGGCCAGATCCTGTCCGGATAGTAGCAATTCCCAGTGATTGACACGGCAGATCTTACAGACAACGTAACGCCAAGGAATGCCGGCTGTTACGTTTTGCAAATCGTTATATCTTCTGATTTTGAAGTACAAGTATATGGCATTACACGCAAGTTTGATGATCGAAGCGTAGAGTCTCGAAAAACCTGCGAGTCAAAAGATTGGCAACAATGGTGAATTATGCCAACTTACACGAGAAAAGTCTCCCAGGAGGAACATCTGACCAGACATTTGAAAAGTTGGGCCCAAACAAATCTCCTGTTGGTAGTTCGCTGTTGATAACTTTTTCCAACAGGCTTCCAATATGCTACATGTAGATGTACATTATGCTCCCACCTCATCAAGAGGCCTTGTGCTGAACCACGGCCTATTTTCAAAAAAACAAGTTACACAGAGTAACCGACCATGGACNTGTTCTAGAAATTACAAAACAAGGGTGAACTCCTAAATGTCGCTGAGCTGGCGACCTCGCGAGACATAGTTCAAGATCTTGCGTCGAAAATACGCCTGAGGACGTCGACATCTTCTAGCCTTTGTCGCTATTAAGATTTTTAACACGTACAGCGACAGTAGAGTGATTAAACTCGACTTCAAAGAGAAATAAAGGAGGCTTTTCAATCGATTTCCCGACGAAGGAGATTTTTTCACGTCGAGCCTCTGTTTGAAACGAGTTATTTTCATAGAACAATAAGACGGATTGTATTTGATTCCATTTATTTTTGCATGTTTGGAGAAAATCAAAGGTCTGGCCGAATGAACTAACGACACGTCCCCCTTTTGAACTGCAGTCTTCCAACTACTAAATCAGCGACTTACACAGAAAGTCACCTTTCTTCTTCGGGCGTTACACTTCAATTCAAGCAGTGAACAATTGAGATTGCCATATTTCTTGAGATTTGTAGGCTCGAGATTTTTCCATTTGCCGTCATCAACGCATGGAATGCTGCGCTATGTCACGTAGACACACCTTATACGACAGGCTCAGACTGAAACTTCGTCAGAGCTGTCAGAGTGGCGCAGGCTGTGATGGGGTAGATGCAGATGTACAATGTATGTACACATTATCCAAACATGCCAATTGTTAAGTTTCACACAGGGTTAGCGACCGTGAAGCCATTGTTAACCGTTGCGAATGTGGAGAAAGTCCTTCAGGAATCAAACTCCGGAATGCTATTGTCCTAGTGGATTAAGCCTAATCCTTTCTGAAGGATTACTAGTATGTCGTGACGGCTGATAATAACCTTTGACAATGCATAGCTTTTGTATTGAGGACTTGAATTCCTAGGCCTTTCTCCTTTGGTACACCGGCCTGTCCATATGCATGTACCGGTACCGTGTAGCACTATGTAATCGCAGCCTTACTGTTGTTATAACTCCACCGCGTCGTTCAATGATGGCGAATTTCTCTTTAAAGTTAAAAGTGGTGGAAGATAGACTGGGCCTCGGAATCTTTCCTTTGAGTCTAATGACAGTGATTGTTCATCCATACAAACAAACCGTGCTACTCTTATCTTTGATTATTTTTAACGATGACGTTAGTAGTCACAACAAAATGCCAAATGGTGAATTGTTTGAAAATTCCTATCATTTCTCTATACCATTAGTATATTGGCTACGCTATTTCTGAGTACGGTAACACGCAGTCTTTCTGAGTTATTGAAAATGTATCATTTTGTCAGCCCTTTCAAGTTCGGTCTAATGCTCTTTGCTTTGTTGCGAATAGGTGTCATGTTTATCTAATAGTTGAGAAATCGTCCCGCGTACTGGCTTTCAATCTTTGGTTCACCCTTCGAGTATATACTCCAAGGTTCACCGCTGTTGATTTCTTTACCACTAAAGCCGCCGCCACAAATCCACCGGGCCCCGTACGATTTTCCCCACCCAGCGGCTTGCCGTGGATTTTAGAGACAGTACGGGTCAATTACGATTTTCATTTTCATTTTCATGTTCATGTTCATTTTCATTTCTATGGTTTTCATTCCCCGGGGGATCAGGGGCAATCTGTCTGTTTTTACTCGCCGTACGGGCCCCAGAGTGGATATGTGACGGGGCTTTACTCTCCGACCAAATGATACAAACGATTCCCCATCGTAATTTTCTCGGCCGAGTTACGCAGGGAGAGCAAACTTGCGAGAACACTCTCACGAGGAAGAACGTCGTTTACATAAGTAAATCTTATCGAAAAACACACCGAAGACTGCAAATACACAAATACAGCAACTGGAGACGAATGCTGAGAAATGACAGAATACTTCTAAATTCATCAACAAAACAAACGACTTCGAATACAAAAACACGACCGACGGCTTGAAAGCCGATTCGCCTGTCAGTACTGAGTATCAGAACGCATCGGAAAATGTAGTCTGTACTTATTTGGGATAAAGTTTTGACAGTTTGAGTGTTTTACAGATGAACCACCCATTTTGCAATCGTTGATGCATCGTATACAGTGAATATTTTCTTTAGTATTCTAAATATCCTACGCTCGTGAATTCTCATAATATAGAGAGTTTTCGCAAACCACTGAAACGCAAACGTGAATGCCAATCCCACTGTTCGATGCCAGGAAGACAGCACGGAACAAAAAGGATCGACAATTACGTTGGCGTTTCGGGGCTTTGCGAAGACACTTTTATAAGCAGACAGTTTTCGCAAAACCCCCGAAACGCCAACGCGAACGTCTATCCCTTTGTTCGGCACTCTCTTCGTGGCATCGAACAATGAGATTGGCGTTCCCGTTAGCGTTTTGGGGGCTTTGCGAAAACTCTCTATTATACATGTACCCGAACCACGCGTAATCACCGGGTGAACGGATTTCTGTTCAGTATCTTCGCTTTCGCGTTACTCGGAGACACAACGGCGCAGAAAAGGAAGGCAAAGTGCCGCAAATCCGCTAAGCCTCCTTTAATCAAAAAATAAAGAAACTTTTCAACATCACACATACGTCTCTTTGTTCACAAAGACATTAGCCAATGATGAAAAAACGTTCTGAAAACATGTACGCACGGCTATCAGACAACAAAAGGTTGCCTCTGACGATATATCGAAACATAACGGATGTTCAAACAGCTGATGAACAACAATGCGTTTTTTCATGTTCTTCAGATATTATATTTCTGTTATTGATCTAGTGGCTTAACGCATTTGTAGGCTACGTGTACTTTACTTTCTTTGAACAAATGTCTCTTCGTTCACATGGTCTCTGTACTTATAAAGGCGCCACTCAATTCAACGTCATAGCTTTCTCGGGTACGTTCGGGCTCCCTATGGATAACTCAGCCATAGAAAACTATATGGGCCGTATTCTAGAAACCTCCTTAATTCTAATGTTTAGCTATTGTTCACAGGGCAGAATACAAAAGCTTAAAGTAGACCTTAGAGTTGAGGAGGCTTCTAGAATACGGGCCTATGGATAGTCGTATACGTCATTGGTAAAAATACGTACTGTACATGTACATGTAGCTAGTGTATTACATTACCTGTGGCTAAAGAAAATTCGATAACACGCCAGTTTCAAAGAGGTGCACGTCAGCTGGCATACCCTGCCAATAAAAGTTGTTAGAGAAAACATGGATCAGTCGGAATTAAGGTCCCCACATTCTATTAGGGAGTTTTGACATCAAACGATAAACGTTAGCTTTACGACAACGTTATTTTTCATACTGCGAATACCATATTGCATTTTCGGTACAAAACATAACGTTGTCGTAAAGTTAACGTTTATCGTTTGATTTCTTAAACTCCCTAATACCATGAAGAAACTACTGCGAACGAGCTCTAGCGAGGGGGAAAGCTTCTCTTACTTGCCACGAGGTGGCTCCTACAACCCTAATTCTATGTTTACGTAGGCCCCTAATTAGCAGTGGATTGTCGCCAGGTGGCAAACGTTGCCTGTTGTATCCTCTTGTGCGGTGAGCTTTATTACACCCACTCACCACTTCCCAGTGTTTTTATATTTCATTTATCAGTACTTCATCGTGCTTTACATTAGAAAGACAAGCATGTAATTGACAATCGACACGAAATGTGCAGATTGAGTTGATCTACGATGCCCACGGGCGTACTTTCAGAGTCGCTAAGACAATTAGCGAGAGTTCATTAACTCATTATACACTGATGAGATGTCAAAGGAATGATCAACTTGTGGACCCAAGTGTTGATTTCTTCAACGAGACACAGTGTCACATGGATACTTGTGTCCAAGTGTCGAGGTCATATACTGAATGTTTGCAGCAAGTGCCAAAGGCGCGATGTAAAAATTCAGGGCCCAAATCCATAAAACCATTCTAAGGCCTAGTTGGCTGCCAAACCGCACTAGAATCATTCTATCTCTTAGTTGCTTGCTAAGCCTATTCCATAAAACCATTCTTAGCTTAGTACGGTTCTGAGTTGTATTCTAACTTTAGAGTAGCTCCGGGGTACTTCTAAGTCCTTAGCATGGTTCTAACATGACTTTCCCTGCAGGTTTTGGCAGTCAACACCGGCAAAGCGGATCTTTAACTCACTGAAATGCATCGAGTTATGGGCAGGGAACGCATTTTCCATGATCCGAGAACCCGATTGACATTTTTGATGATGCCGAACATTGTTGCCGCCGACATTGAGCATCCTACATGTATGAGGAGAAATTATGCTGTGAAATCCCCTGCGCAAAATATACATATTTTTACTTTCTTTGTCTGTTTTTAGAAGGAATCAGTATCAATGAAACCATCATGATGACAGCACATGCTCCGCCACCCCAGTATACAACAGACAGAAATGCAGGGCAAAAATAACTTTGAACCAATGAACCCTTTCCCTATTGTGTAGTGAAATTGACCTTGTGGTTTTGAGGACCACACCACTCTAGGAAGCTCTCAGCAAGCAACTAGTAA
>NMRB01000379.1:83585-104596 GCA_002633025.1 Notospermus geniculatus | reverse complement strand
TACATGTACATGTATATTAATCATTAACAGGTCAATTGGTGTTCTCGGACAAAGTGAAATAGTCAGGCTAGTGTCCTGACCAGCTGTTGACTGCCGTTGTGACATGATAATGACAGAAACTGGCCCATTGTCATCTTTATCAACGTCAGAATACCTATTTCGTGTCAGGATGAACTCTGATTGTCATCAATTAACAATTGTGGCCAGAATCCCAAAAGAGATGGACACAGCTTGGTTCAGATCTATGACAGATCATATGAAGTTCAAGAGCATATGCGAGATCGGTTTGTAGTGGCGCACTTTAGTTATAGGTCATTCACGACAGAGCGGAACCAATCATTGTAGTTATAGTAGACTAGAATCTACATTCTGCGGAACCAATCAAACTGCATGTTATTGTCAGGAAACAATGGACCAGAACTGCGAATAAACCAATCAGAGAATTTGCTATTGTCAGGAAACCAAAACAACGCGCTAAACCAATCAGGGCGTCCGTTATTGCGAAGGAACCAATCAGAGGCCTTATCACTGTGAAAGAAGGAGTCAGCGCATTGGCACCAACGGCCTGGATTCGGTCGAGATAAGAAAATTAAGCATGAAAATAAAGAGCACCTAGTGCCCAATATTGAAGAGTAATAGATTCCTACGGCATGGTGTACTTTTGTAGGGCAGAACGTGCATTTTCATTTCATTGCAATCCGTCACGAAGTCATATCCTGACATCTTCCTGCACACAGCTCAGTACACAGCTGCATTAACTGATGTTTATAATCGTTGTCGACCGCCTACCTCTTGATCCAACCCTCCTTAATCTTTCCATTTGACTTGTAAAGCCGTTAATAGCCAACTTTAAGAGCGAGACATCCTATTTAAACGCCAACTAAAGTGCTAATGGCTTAGCACAGCCAATTGTAGCCTTACTATTCCCGTATCCAGCTTTAAAAGAAGACGAATGACTCTGCGTGCAGTCGACGATGCGGCCTCAACAGAAATTTAGACGACTAAATGGGTCAGGATTTTGTTACACGAAATCTTTAACGATTCCTGATTTGCGCTAATACCTATCACAGGTTTTTTAAGAAAATGGAATGATCATCAATCAGGTTCTGCTGACTTCGGGGAGAGAACTTTGTGAGTGCCGATAATGTACATGTAGTACAATTACAGTGTGCGCATCCGAAAATTGCTTAGCAAGTGTGTGGAGGCATTTTTGTTCAATCAACTAACGTAGGCACATCGACCACAAGTACCGACATGTTGCACCCACCGAAAGAAATCCGGCTACATCAATACATTTGACGGCAAAAACTCGGAGCTTTTCCGAGCAAGCTACTTTAAGAAGTAAAGTTGAAGGGAAAAAATGGTGCCATTTGCTAAGAAGACGAATACGACGGAGCGATTAAGTCCAACTTGAATATTTCAATTTTTTATCACCCATGTTGGGAAGGCTTATGTTGTCTCGGGGTGTTTTGATTTCCTGCTTTCAGGATTATGAAGTTGGAAACCTGCAATCAATCATGCGATATTTGATGACAGATTGTTGATCTGACAGAGGATAAAAACTTCCTTCCCCTCCGCTTAGGCGATGAGTTTTTACGGTTCCTCGTCACATCGCGTACCGGACGAACCAAATCGAACCATTATTTTCCCGGATTTTTTTATTTTATTTTCCCGGATTTTTTTTCTTCTGGCACGAACGCAGCAACAGAGGAATGTTAACGTCATCTGGTGGCATCCAAGGGCGTTACATACAGTATCCACTACGGCAAAATGAGTCACAAGTCACCAGGTGACTTGAGCAAAATGCATTTGAAAATTGAAAATTGTAATACAATGGAAAATGCATTACACAGTACAAATTCTTTTGGCCATCAAATTGTCAACTGCATGTACATGTACATGTACATGTAAATGTACATGTATCAAGCTATGAGAAGACTGACGTCAATCTGAAGCTAAAGATGTGAAAATTACAGAAACAGCATTTACATGTACCTGTACTCAATATCCATTTTTGGTCACTGTGACTCACTTCACTGTACTGGGGTTACATAACGTATACTGTTCATCTCCTTGAACGGGTCATTTTTGCCGAATCGCAGAAAGACTTCCTCTCAAACATCTGAGGATCTACACATTCAGATTCACTTTTGATACCCCCTCGATTATGAAGGACCAAAGCAACCGACCCCCATTTGCGTACATACAGTCAGATGGGTTCTAGGCCACTACCACAATCGTCGAAACCGCCACGAGACGACTGTTTCGTGATCTAAAATTCCCAGGATGGGTACGCCACATGTTTCCATCGCCGGGATGCTTGCGGCTCCATCTCTTAGAAAGTGCAAGCAACATTTCCACCAGTGATCTAGATTTTCACAGGATCGTGTTCGTCTTCGAAGCCGTCTCCGAAGTTTCATAAACTAACCATAACGATTTACCACAAGTAAACGACCTCCAGTGTTAGTAACTTAATTGATGAACAAAGGAGTACGGTATCACATCAAGAAAGGTGACTCATTTCATTTTCTCCTGGGGCCGAGGAGAAAGCACAAACGTCTTTATGTCCCCTCTGAAATTTTTACTTGCCAAACAGTAAAGGAAAAAGTTCACTGCACTGTTAGCGATCATCGGGATAAACACAATAGCCATAATCAAGTTCGCCAAATCAGGGTTCCTCTCCATGAAATCTGGGATGATGTAGGTCCAGGTCACCGTAACAAAAGTATAGGGAACGTTAAAAACGAACATGGAAGTAGCGACAAAGATAAGCATGGCTGCCATGCCGCCATCTTGATTAGTTCCATGTTTCGCCGCTGCGGTGTGCTGCAATGGCCTTCTGTGGCTGCGGAAACTTATTATGACGACTGCATTGAAGAACGAGGTCAACAAAACTGGAATATTCGAATTAACGACTTCGTTGAGAGATTCAAATAAGACAACTGTATGAATAAGCACACAGTCTACAGTACCTTCGATTGCTGTTGGTCGCCGCCACAAGTTGGGTATGTTAAAAACAGATCCTGTAATTCCTATTACTATAACGATGCATCTTGCCCGGCCCATTGTACACATGGATTTAGCCTGCAGAGGGAACCTTACGGCAATCACACGGTCCACGGCGATGACGACCACCAACCACATTGCGACTCCATAACACAAACCACCGAAAAATCGCGTGACAATACAGTACAAGAGAGGAAGTGATGCGGCCCACTGCTCAGCAGGATAGAATGAGGCAACGTAAACAGGTAAAATTGCCAAAAGGGTCAAAGTGTCAAAGAGGGCTAAGACTCTCAGGTAGAAATACATGACATTTGTTCGATTCTTCTTTAAGCTCAAAACCATCAGTGCCAGAGTGTTGCCGATCACGCCGATACTTATGATAGTTGGCATGCTTATCGTTCGTATACCATCAGCCAATCGGCCCAGCCAACTTGACCGTGTGGTCTCCTCTGTCATTCCCCTACAATGTTGCTTCTTCTGTTGGAATATCCACAGTGAAGCCGATGATAGAATGGCGCGTACGCGACGCGTCTGCAGGGGTTCCGCCAAACAGATTCTACGGTTGGCGTTTCGGTCCGTGTTACTGCCTCCCTGATTGGTTGAACGCTTTCCCGCCGAGTTGCTTACGCGCCAGTCTCTCACTGCCTTAAAGATTATAACCCGTCTTCGGAGGTTCATTCAATGACCACAGCGATTCAGAAGCTGGCCTCAATAGACGATCCACCAGTTGGTCTAATCCAATGAAGGTAAACAAATGTTTCGTTCGAAGCTATATTGTTCTACAGCAGTATTGCTTAATAAAGGTATAAAGGACGTGCACCAATGTAAACAAGTTAAAATAAATCGATCAAAGCGTTGGCGTATGCATTCTATTTCAGAAAAACAAAAAAATGTGAAGTTAAATAATTTTTAGTTTTCCTTTGTGGATTCCAAACCCATTAAAACCTCGAAGAATATCCAGAAATTGATTCTCTAGTTTTTATCCTGGGACTGAATGGAAACAATAGGCGCCTTAGGTCCCCTCTGAATTTTTACTTCCAAATTTAGCAAAGGAAAAGGTTCACAACAAGTAGGCTATAGGTCCGTCCATCTTGTCCGCACAACGTCGAACGACGACGGACAGCAAAACACTCAAGTTTACCGAAGCTCATCTTCAACGAAGGCCGATCAAAGCGATTTCTTTTCATCCACCAATGGGAATCTCGTTCAAGGAGATGTGTATGACCTAAAGGGCGTGAATGTTCTTTCGGCCGATCGGACAGAGCAGAGTGCACTCGTAAACGAATTGGAAAATCCAGGACGGCAGTTGATGCAGACACGAAATGCTGACGGAAATATTAGTTAACTCGTATTAGTCAATGTGTTATCCTGGTGTAGGGGAGACCGGGGCTGGTTGTAACAGGGGTAGGTTGTAACAGAGCTAATATTTCCTTGAATATCCACTGGGAAGGGCTGAGTTTCCTCACATATATTGACATTGATACCGGCCACCTTTGTACCAAAGGGCATCTGAATGTCCGAATTGACTTTCCAAAAAATCGACAAAAACCGTTTTTAGTACATGAAAGTAAAAAATGACCTGATCAGAAAATCTCTTCTGCTTCACTGCCTGTGCAGTTTTAGAACTTTGTTTGGATACTATTTGAATAATGATGTAAAGCCTGTACAACTGGTCCAGAGTGATAAGGCCCACTTCCACATGCTTTGGTATTGCAGCCCACATTTGACCTGAACTATAGGTGGGGTTGGTTGTAACAAACATTGTAACATCGTCACCCTGCTAAGATATTTGCCTATCTCACTTTTTCAGGTTTTGATAAAATGGCAAAAAACCAAATTGCTTTAATACCTCACAACTTGGAGATAGGCAAAATCAAGGTTTTCATCAATCCTCACCCCTCATCCTATAGACTGTTCAATCGATTATTTTTTGTAAGAAGAACGGATTTGCTGTGTTTAGAAGTTTATTTAGGAGACAAATACCCGTGTCGTTTTGAAAAACACATGAAGAAGTAAAGGGAAATTTGCCATGCTCACTTTATGAGATGTGTTACAACCAACCCCGAAATTTTTGGACGGGGCAGGTGGTACCACTCGACTTTGGACCCATTTTTCTGAGACATGGATAGAGATGGCTAAACTTTGTTTAGTGCACAAGTGACCATTGATACCAAATATTCAAAAGACCAAGCAGGTTATAAATACCTCCTGTTAGTAATTAGGAAGTAATCGACCTCAAAAGAAAAAGTGTTACAACCAGCCCCGGTCTCCCCTAATATAAGGTGAAGGGGACAATGACGTTTACGTTGTGGACAGGCAGAAATGCATCAAATCCCCTAATGCCTAATAAGTGATTCATTTAATTGTATCTTTTGACGGATGAAAACGAATAGGCGTCTTAGGTCCCGTCTGAAATTTTTACTTGCCAGACAGTAAAGGAAAAAATTCACTGCACTGTTGGCGAACATAGGGATAAACACAATAGCCATGATGAAGTGGGACAAATCAGGGTTCTGCTCCATGAAATCAGGAATGATATACGTCCAGGCCATCGCAGCACAGGTATAGGGGACGTTAAAAACGAACACACAGGTAGCGACCAAGACTAGCATGGCTGTCATGCCGCCATCTTGAACAGCTTTCGCCGATGATGCCGCGGATGCGGAGTGCTGCAGTGGCCTTCTGTGGCGGCGAAGACTAAATAAAATCAATGCATTGAAGATCGTGATCATCAAAACTGGTAAATTCGAATTAACGGCTTCGTTCACAGATTCAAACAAAATAATTTCGTGAATAAGCATACAATCTACGGCACCTTCGATTGCAGTTGGCCGCCGCCACAAATTAGGAATATTGAAAATGGATTCAATAATTCCTATTATTACAACGATCCATCTTGCCCGTCCCATGGTACACAAAGATGCAGCCTGCAAAGGGAACCTTACGGCAATCACACGATCCACAGCGATGATGACCACCAACCACATAGCGACTCCATAAATGATACCACCCAAAAATCGTATGACGACACAGTACAAGAGAGGAAGAGGTTCGGCCCATTGCCAAGCTGGATGGAAAGAGGCTACGTAAACAAGTAAAAATACCAGAAGAGTCAAAGTATCAAAGACGGCTAGTGCTCTCAGGTAGAAGTACATAACATTTGCTCGATTCTTCTTTAAACTTAACGCCATCAGTGACAAGGTGTTGCCGACCACGCCGATACTTATGATAGCTGGCATGCTTATCGTTCGTATACCATCAGCGAGATGACTCAGCCAAATTGACCGTGTGATTTCCTGTGTCATTTCCAGTCAATGGTGTACATGAGTAGCTCCTGATGAAATAACCACGTCAAGACAGATCCGTCTTGGGGCTCATAGAACAATCACAACTTTTCACAACCCGCTAGTTCTAATCCAATGCAGTTAATGAAATTAACTTCATTAGAGATGAGTGTTTATCAACTGCTGCTATTTCAAACAACGGCTTGTTTTACAACACGCGATATTCTTTATTTAGCAAGTCGCATGAAAGGACACCTTTAACATTCCGGAGGAAAATACATGTACCTTAAAAATAAATGTACCTAATCGTTGGTGTATGTTTCAGAATAACAAATATAAGAAGTTTGAATGAATATTAGAAATCCTGCACGGTTTAGCAGAAGAGCTGTTTACTGTCGAAATGGGACAGCCAACTGTTGTACAGTGAGGTCATCAATGACCACCGAAAGGCATCCTGAAGAAATCAGGTCCTCTTAATAGCAAGAGCGATCATGCTCAGAAGATCTGATTTCTTGAGAGAGGTTAACACTGATATTTTATCTGAAAAAGTCGTGATAAGTTCTTTTATAATATAGTCTGAAAAACTACATGTACTACTATAAAAAAAGAAGAAAACACGTTGGAAAAAGAAAAAAAATTATTCTCGCCAATTCCACCTGGCAGGAGAAGGTGGGCAGTATTTCATCGACGACACCAACAAATGAAGATCAGATTTACATACGTGTATATGTATGTATCCTGGATTACAAACAACTATAACCTAGAAGAATATCGAGAGATTGATTCATTTTGTTTTAACCTCAGACCGAGATGAACGAAAAGGTGTTTTAGGTCCCCTCTGAAATGTTTACTCGCCAGACAGTAAAGGAAAAAGTTGACTGCACTATTAGCGTTCACCTGGATGTACACAATAGCCATAATGAACTGGGACAAATCAGGGTGCCTCGCCATGAAATCTGGGACGATATAGGTCCAGGTCACCGTAACACACGTGAAGGGAACGTTAAAAACGAACATAGAAGTAGCGACCAAGATAAGCATGGCTGTCATTCCGCCATCTTGATTAGTTCCAGGTCTCGCCGCTGTGGTGTGCTGCAATGGCCTTCTGTGGCTGCGGAAACTTATTATGACGACTGCATTGAAGATCGACGTCAACAAAACTGGTAAAATCGAATTAACGGCTTCGTTAATAGATTCGAATAAGATGACTGAATGAATAAGCATACAGTCTACAGTACCTTCGATTACTGTTGGTCGCCGCCACAAGTTAGGTATATTGAAAATAGATTCCGCAACTCCTATCATTATAACGACGCATCTTGCCCGGCCCATTGTACACAGGGATTTCGCCTGCAAAGGGAACCTTACGGCAATCACACGATCCACGGCGATGATAACCACCAACCACATTGCGACTCCGTAACACAGACTACCGAAAAACCGCGTAATACAATATACGGGTGAAAATGGCGCGGCGAAGGCTAGATAGAATGAGACAATATATTTCGGTAAAAAGTTCACCAGGATCAGACTATCAAAGACAGCAAGTATTCTGAGGTAGAAATACATGACATTTGTTCGATTCTTCTTTAAGCTCAAAACCATCAGTGCCAAGGTATTGCCGACCACGCCGATACCTATGATAGTCGGCATGCTTATTGTCTGTATACCATCAGCCAACTGACTCAGCCAAATTGATCTGGATGTTAAGGTTCCCTGTGTCATTTCCGAGCTGTGAGGTTCCTCAGCCGAAATCTTCGACGGTTCAGCGGAAAAGTAACTTCAAATCAGTTGTTGTGGAAATTACATCCAATTGTTGTACACAGAGGCCAGTCATGGCCGCCGAAAGAATGCTCATTCAAAAATTATAAAGAGACCTCCTTGGCAGCCACTTGTTTCTTACTGAAGTTNCGTCTGAAGTTCTTACTTGCAACACAGTATAGAAAGAAATTGACAGCATTGTGAGCCGTGGCCGGGATTAACACAATCGTCATTACGAAGTAGGATATTGATGGGTTCCTCTCCCTAAAATCTGTGATAAAATACGTCCAGGTCATTGCAACACAAGTGAACGGAACATTTAAAACGACCATGAAAGTCGCCACCAAAACAAGCATGGCCGTCATGCCGCCATCTTGGTTAGTTCCTGCTTTCGGCGAGAGGGTGCGCTGAAGTGTCTGTCTGTGGCTGCGGAGACTGATCACTATGACTATATTGACGATGAAGACAACGAAAACCGGTAAAATTGTGTTCACCACTTCACTCACGGATTCGAAGGAAACAATCGTATGAAACAGCTGGCAATGGATGGAACCTCCGGTCAGTATTGGCCGACGCCACACGTTTGGAATATAGAAAATGGATTCAATAATGGCTGCAATCGTAACTGTATATTTTGCTCGACTCATGGTACAGAGGGATGCCGCCTGTAGAGGGAACCTTACTGCAATCAGACGGTCAACAGCAATGATGACAACCAACCACATAGCTACCCCGTAGAAAATGAAACCAAAAACTCGGATGACGATGCAATGGGCAACTTGAAATGACCTGTCTGACGGTGGATAGAACGGGACCAAATAAAGTGGTAGATATGTCACGAGAGACAACGTATCAAAAACAGCAAGTACTCTGAGGTAAAAATACATTACATTTGTTCGATTCTTCTTTAAACTCAAAACCATCAGTGCCAAGGTATTGCCGACCACGCCGATACTTATGGTAGTCGGCATGCTTATTGTTTGTATAGTATCAGCCAGTTGACTCAGCCAAATTAACCCGGGTTGTGGAGTCGCCTGCGTCATTTGCAAGCTGTTCGCTCTCTCACTTTACTCTCGAGCAATATTAAGGAAACGAAACGTCGTCTTATTGGTTGTAAGATCGTGACACGAGTAGACGTAAGTGCACGTGGTTGATTCGTCCACGATGACACCACTTCCGGTCGAACCCAGCTACATGTCAGTAGTCGTAGATTGTTCCAGCTACCGGGATGTGAGCAGAATCCAGCCCGAAAATGCTGCAAATACTGGAAAAGCCAAAAAATCCGGTTTATGTACTGTTGTAAATTGACTTTCGTATACGGAGATTTTACGCTACCATTTTTGGCAGCAGCAAAAGGTCAGACGTTTCACATCCTTTATGTCCACACATTCAGTACATGTACAGTCTTTGACAAAATTATGTGCTGTATTATCAACACGTGACTCGTATGTACACATGCGGCAGATCCATCGTGGAGACCCAAAATTTTGAAGCGAGTTGATCTCCGCTTGTTATTTCCACGTTAAATGTACAAGTACCTCTGGATGCCACTTGTTTTCACATCTCAGCTATCTCGATTCTCCGACTTGTTCCGCAGAACCAAAAATAGACGATCGAAATATAGATAGGTAAAAATATTTCTGCTGATCGATTGTTAAATACTCGAGTGATCTTTCAAAGACAAAAGCACAGATTATGTCTGTACCGATACAACACCAGAGACCTTATTCACTAAGCCCCGTAACTTTAAGGGCACGCAAATCCTTTGTCAGGCTGCTAATGAACAATAGGTTGCCCGCAAATGGACAATAGGGAGGTTGAGATCAGCGACTTACATGTATACTGCGGATCCTTATAGGCCTACTGTGCGTATACGGATCGAAATGTACACAGAATTTGTCCTCGTTGAAATTAGATTTGTATCCGTATACGTACAGGATCCGTGATAAGTATCCGATCTCAACCTCCCTCATAGTTCACGCACTCCCGTACATGTACGTTACGATAGATTCGTGAATAAGGTCTCAGGGTCTGTGTGTGCCCATGCAGCATTACATAGGGGACACCGAGTGCTGGAACTGGAAACATTTCGCATGTAGGCACCGCCTTTACGATGTATATGCACATACTGAAGGAATAGGTTGTAGGCCTATCCCAAAAAACAGGACCATGGTAAAAACTCATTACCAGTACTCAGAGACTCTTTAGAAAAGTGACGACAAAGTAAAAAAGAGTACAGTTATGATTAATTATGATAGAATTTATTATTCATCAACAAATAACCGTGATTCGAAAGATTTATTTACAAGACTACATGTACATGTACGTCACAATCACTGGGCCTACGTAGCCTACATGTACAGTGTATCCTTATTAAGATCGGGAATTACATTTTTACCATCTTTACATTGTAAAGGACCTCATACATGTAGTTTGACCAACAATAACATCGTCTACACCATTTGAAGGAAGAAATCGCTTTGAAGCGAACATTAAGCTGACTCAAAACCTCCTATCAACTAATTGTAACGTTAATTTGACTTTTTTCTGACATTCAAGACACGTGGGCCTAATAGCACAATTTTATATCACCCAGTCAAGCGGTGGAGTATTACATCAGCAAAATGATTGTTACGCTTTTGTACCACTGTCCAAAAAATTTAATCCCTAAGTTTCTTCCCGAACTAAACGAACTCCATGTCCTTACTTCAATAGTAGCACGTGCATTCATTTCCAGAATATCACACATCGAAAAGTTCAATACCGGGCGTCTAGTACGGGCGAAAACGGTAGGAATGTCCCACATTGTATCCTCCAAACCCTCTTCCCGTATGAGAGGAAGAGTGTCCTTGTGAAAGTCCATGGTACGGATAACTTGATAATAATCCATGAGCCTCCAATCCAGAATGCGTTCTGACGGGTCCAATCTGTTGATACGGAGATGATGTCGCCGTCGTTAGAGCTGGAAACGGGCTCTGTGCTGCCGTGGAGAGAGGCCCGGGAAAAACGGAAGATGGCACAGTCACTTGTGGTAGATATCCGCTGGGTATGACCGGAGGAAGCCCGGGAAACGACATCTGTTGGAAACCCATGGCGCTGGCCAGAGCAGGATAGTTCACGTGAGCAATGTGGGTATTCTGGGAGATGTTACGTACCAGTTCCTCGTAGTATTTTTCGTTGATCGCCCAGAAATTCCCCCTGGTGTCCTTGCGACCGAGTTTGACGAAGCGATCCGAGAGCGACAGGTTGTGACGGACACAGTTCTTCCACTTGCTGGTTGTCGTGCGATAGTACGGGAACTTGTACTGGATAAAATCGTAAATCTGATGTAGTTGGAGCTTCTTCTCCCGTGAGTTGAGAATTGCCATGGCTATGAGAGCTGTGTAACTGATGTTAGGACGTTTCTTCTGCTCCGCTGGCGCCTCCGATTTCGTCTCCGCCGTCATGTGTCCAGGAGTAGGTGGGACGGGTGAAGTCCGGGTCGGTACTTGTCCTGGGTAGATCGGAGATGTCAACGGCATCTGAGGATACAACGGGTAATCATATCGGCTCTGCACAGGCGTGCTTGTGGAGTAAAGCGATGTTAACTCGTGCAGAATCGTTCGTTCACCTGACGTATACGGCACGAACGCCCCGCGTTCCGGCGACGTTGTTGAAGACACTTGTGCTTCTCCCGTTTCCTCCGATGTGTCGCTGCTGTTGTGTTCGCTGCCTTCGCTTCCCAAAGTCGATGCCAAGTGCTTCAAGACGGTCAAACATGGATCTGCTGACGATTGCATATTGAAATCTCGATGTTGATTGTGCCGAATCCTCAGTAGAAATGATGGGGTACCGTGTCCCCATCCGAATTTATACCTGGGCCTAGCCGCATAGAAAATTCATAATCAAAGGACATTCACCGCGGCCCAAGAAGTTAGAATATTGGTGAAATCACACAGAGTCCCCAAACTTCATATTAAATCATTTAAATTACTTTTCCGTAAACTTCAGCCCTTCTGAAGTCCACATTCCCCCTTTCTTAACTCATTTAAAAACAGCGTCCGAAAACCTGGTTACACTTGCCTGATTTCACCGCCTTGATGTAAACACTGTTTGCTAATTCATAGTAATCAGTAATTAATGCGGATTCTTTGATTAAATAAATGTTTGCATTTTAACGGGATGCCGCCAAAGAAGTTTTATATTGCTGATCAAATACGATGGATTGTTTGCTTGTTAGGAAAACATGAACGGTGTAATCAGCAGACGGTCGATTGGGGTGCGGCGGATAGGCGACCTTCATCTTCTGAGACAAAGGATCACAGCATGGGCGTGGGTTAGGGTGCGATAAAGTTGAAACAGGTGAGAAATTCCGAAAAGAAATGATAGTAATTCCCAAAGTACATGTATATCTTTGAAAACTATTAGAAAAGTGTACATTATGCAATATTTCACAATGACATGACTTTGCAACAGTTATTGCAAGTTTCGTTAGGCGAGACTTTTTTATACCTTGTGTAGAGTGCCCGCCGCTCCGTGACTTCCCGAAAAAAATAAAAATAAAATTTTATTTTCGGCCAAACAGCAGACGACAGGGTCGCCACACCGTCGCACACTCGAAATCGCCGAAAATCGGATTTAAAAAAATCTTTCTTTATTTTTTCCCCGCCCGCCTCCGTCAATGCCGTGGATGCAAAACTGTGGAGTGAGACATTTGGACCAATCAGGACCCATGTTCCCGAAGCGGTCGTAAGGTTAACGATGTCGTTACACTACATTTTTGTATGCATTTTTCCAATTTTGACATCGTTAACCTAACGACGGCTTCGGGAACGTGGGTCCTGGATCGTTGTTTCATTCGCAGTGCGGTAGGAGGCCATGACATAGATGATGGCGACTTGGTCATGTTGGTTTTCCGTGATAAATCACTTGGGGCCAGGTAAATCTCGTAAACGTTTGGTCAATGGGTGCGCAACTGAAACTGTTGGCGAATAAAGTTTGAACAAGGTTTAATAGATTGTTGCTTGTTCTTCGTAGTAGCTTGTTCTTTCATGACTACAGTGCAGGATATTGCAGAAGAGGGCAAATACTTCTGGAAGCTTAGGAACGCAGGGGGAGGATTACAGCATCCTCCATCAGAGTACTACACAACTTGCACAATGCCAAACTATATTGCAAGTACATGTAACTGGCAAATCAATGTCAATGAAATTTGGGGTAGGCCCCTAATAAGTTGGAGACAAAGTTACTTTATTTTGAAATAAACTTTAATTTTTTATTTTTTCCTCCTCTCCGCTGCTCCTACAGAAGGCTTCTGTGAAAACTGAAAATAAAATTTTATTTTTATTTTTTTCGAGCGCCTACGGATGTCCTTGGATAAAAAAGCACGCTAACCAAGGTATAAAAAAGTCTCGCCTTATCAAACAACTGGATACAGAAAAAACCATTTTCGTTCGTATTAAAAAGGGCCAAACAGTGACTATTTTGCCTAGTATTTTGTGGAATTTCTCAAAAAGTATCTCTTGCAACTTCATACCACTTCGATGTGCGGAATCACGTTGTTGTGATATCGTGTTCTTACTGCGTTCGAAGAAATAGTTCAGTTCCTTTACGTACCTGCAGATGGAGTTGGCATCTGCAGTTGATGGATTCTATCGTGAATACATGTCATGCATTGTACATACGTATGATATTAGTGGGGGGGGGGGGTCTTCAGTACCAAACGGCCTGTCCTCGGGCCAGTGTAGACCCTAGCCGCACTGAAAATTCATAATCAAAGGACATTCACCGCGGCTCAAGCAAGTTAGAATATCGGTGAAATCACACAGAGTCGCCAAACTGTAAATCATTTAAATTACATGTACTTTTCGATAAACTTCGGCCGTTCTGAAGTCCAGATTCCCCCTTTATTAACTCATATAAAAACAGCGTCCGAAAACCTGGTTACACTTGCCTGATTTCACCGCCTTGATGTAAACACTGTTTGCTAATTCATAGTAATCAGTAATTAATGCGGATTCTTTGATTAAATAAATGTTTGCATTTTAACGGGATGCCGCCAAAGAAGTTTTATATTGCTGATCAAATACGATGGATTGTTTGCTTGTTAGGAAAACATGAACGGTATAATCAGCAGACGGTCGGTTGGGGTGCGGCAGATAGGCGACTTTCATCTTCTGAGACAAAGGGTCACAGCATGGGCGTGGGTTAGGGTGCGATAAAGTTGAAACAGGTGAGAAATTCCGAAAGAAATAAATTCCCAAAGTATATTTTTGAAAACTATTAGAAAAGTGTAGGGGCCTACATTATGCAATATTTCACAATGACATGACTTTGCAACAGTTATTGCAAGTTTCATTATCAAACAACTGGAACAGAAAAAAGCTATTTTCATTTGTACGTGTATTAAAAATGGCCAACAGTGACTATTTTGCCTATTTTGTGGAATTTCTCAAAAGCATCTCTTGCAAATTCATACCACTTCGATGTGCGGACGTTGTGATATCGTCTTCTCACTGCGNGTCAGGACTCCGCGCGCTAGAAATAATATTTACTCACTTGACAGATATATTAAATTACAAAAAGACATGCATAGGTTGGCAAGACTATTTAGAAGTCATTTAGAAATGGAATGTCTTGTAATTTCACCATTATAATGAAAAGCCATTGTGTTTGTATCGAGAAGACCCTCGCTTTATTATCAGAGACAATCTCGCCCGAAAAACGTATCAGAGTGGTGGCAAAGAGGACGTGGTGAATGCGTGATATATCGAGTGAAGGCAACAAAAAGAGCGCGACATCCATTAAGTGCATTTACTAAAGAAAAAAATTGTTTACGTGTCTTTTATTCGTGGGTTATCAAAGAATGAATAGGTTCAGAAAGTCCGTCCTGGGCCGTTTCAGAATTTTCGTGGCTTTATAATTCAGTCCAGCCCCGCGTCGCGGTCAGGATTTGCTCGGGTTGAGCCAACGCAGGTGGTGATGCATATTTGTTGCTTGAAATCTTCATATCGTGATGGGGATCACGTACGCGCGGTCCTCTTCAAACACGAGGACACTGATTGGCCACAATCTGGCCCAATTAAAACTAATAACCCTCCTCATTTATTCATCCATATTTGTCCGGGGCATTGTGGGGCGAAATTAAAATCGCTAATGCGGTAAAAGTGGCTACTCCTTCGGACTCCGTCCCCAAACAGCGATCAGTTCAGAAAATAAGGATGACCTCCCTCGGCGAGATCGCACCTCACTGCTGACACCACGGCCTTCTGGCCCATGCGATGGCCGTGAAGAACCAGGTGCCTTTGATGCTTTGCACCGACATCGATAGAACAGTTTTATTGCGGAAGTCACACACAGACCACCCATAGCCCTCTGCGTCATCCGCCACGAACCTTCCCCGCTCGTCGACAGGAAGTTACAAGCAACAGAACGTGTTTCACCCGAAGTCTCCCCGACAATGGTTCCCTATCATCCCTGTCAAGCTGTCTGTCAGAGTTGTCATGTCGCCAATTCACCGTCTTGTCCCCTGTCAGAAGGAATGGCGAGTAGCATTTTGCAGGTTTGGCTTGAGGTTTGACAGCGAAGTGAGAACCCTTCTGACCAGGTGAGGTCTGGGAAAGTGCCGAGTTGGTTATGGTACTAAGCATGACAGAGGGTCGGTAGGCAAAGTGAAAACTATTCAGACCATGTGGAGTCCTGGGATGGTTACAAGGGTATAAGGCATTTGTCTGTGGGTCAGTTGGCGGTGTAGGTCGCCTCCTCTCATAACTGATAGCACTCATACGGAAATCTCACGGGAATCCTCTATACTACTGCGAGCTATGTCTGCGACTTAAAGGAGCACGGTATTTCCACTTTTTCTCGACAGCCGGCGCCACCGCGCCACTCTCCAACCCAGAGACTAACTGCACTGTTAGAAATAACAGAAGATTTTACAGAAAATCTGTGCAGCAGAGTCCCCAGGACGGTTCTGTAAAATTACAGACCTGATCTGTAAAATTACAAACTTAAATGTCAACAGAGATTTGACTGGAGGCTGACCAAATTATATTTTCATACTGCCCTCAGAAGGTATCATTATTGGATGTCCAATGGAGTCCAACCAATACAGGAAAACATGAATCATACCATAAAAAAATTATGTAAATTTACAGAAAGTGCTGGGGACTCTGCTGCAGGGAATTTCTGTAAAATTACTGTAGAATTACTACTGTAAATTTAATAATTTCTAACAGTGTGTTGTCGGCGAATTGACCCGATTTTCTACGTACATTTTGTAATGCATTTTTTGTAGTTCGTCTTACTGCCGCTAGGTGGCTCCCTCTAAGTCGGCAGTCAAATAACGCATTTGAGATCCAATAGGCCTACCGTGCTCCTTTAACCTGTGTGCTACCTCATCTCTGCGCTGAGTTTTATGTCCGACGCACGGCTACCACGCACGATTTTTTCAGCTCACACACGAATTGCACTGACATTTCGATTGCTTCCATAAGCAATCGAACAGTAAGTACCAAGGTATTTCCATAAATTGGCTGACACTTTTTGCAGGCTTTCATAAAACATATTTACGATTTAAGAAATCGAACATCACTCAATAACATTTCCATAACAGAATGGCACATTTTGGAAACGTTTAAAAGTCATTTTATTCTCTAACCAGCAGCGACCCGAGCCTTCTAGAAATGTCACAGTTAAAAGATCAAATTGATCCAAAGTATTCTGTTCAAAATTTACCCAACAAAGCTCAGCCAGACCAACAAAAATAAAAATACAATACGATAACAATCACCTATACGATATTACCCCTATAGCGTGATGCGAAAGCGAACAACTCAACTTCGAAGCAATTGTCCGTAAAATAGCCCGATATTTCAACTTTAAGAAGCTTGTTTAACTGCTCACAAACTTGTTAATGCTCAATGCTGTTTTAGTGAAAGAGGGGCGAATTTGTCACGGCGCCGTACCCCCATGATTGACAGTCCCTGCCTCATAAATATTGCATAAAGGTCCAGGACTGATTGAACATATGACAGGTCAGTTTTCAGGATGATGGATTACCCTCTGCCGGTGCATCCTACCCCGGTCGGCCATTCATTCCGACGTCTTACCCATTCAAACTGTCCCCTATCCCATTCAACTCGGGTCTATTACACTAGCAAAGCACAAAGTTAGTGTCACACTATGTCAGTGAGAAAATAGCATCAAAAGTGACAACAGGGTGTTTAGCGGTCACAATGAGAAGTCTGCCATGAAAATACTCCGTTAATGACTGGGATATCAAACTCTGCTTTTTTCCACGGTACCGGTACCTTTATAATTGATTTCCGACAGCTCAGAGGCGGACTTTCGATGCTAGTACGGACCAATTGACCCTGACCCCTTCGTAGCGATGAACTTCATAAAACGAGCGTAGGGACGTGTAACCCCTGAAAGATTTTTGTGATCACCCCCCCCCCCCGCAACGGTTTCTTCGAACCACAATCTCGCGATAACAGCCTCTGGTGGCGAGAACTTTGCAGACGGAACTCAAGAGTCACACAACCCGGTCATCAATTAAACGGCACTTAAAATATTGATATTATCTAAAACAGCCGACCAAGAAAATAAACACGCAATATCAAAGATGACTGAATTCCCAATACTGCAACGAGGACGGTGACAATGAGTACTTTTTTACTGGGCGGAAGCATAACCTAAAAGTGTATTTGTGCAGCGCACACTATTGACGCGCTAATGGCGGTAATCCGGTCCTCATCCGGGCATTTGCAACCAACTGTGTCGCAGACGATACCAGGCGAGACTGTTCCATTGTTTGTCCTCGTCGACAATCAGGATGCGTTTAAGATCTCTTCCTTTATAAACTATCCAGCCATTAGCGGCCATAAGTGCTATAGATTAGCAATAATTTATCGATTAGTTGGGACTTCCCGTCAATTACCCCGGCCCACGTCGAGAGAGAGAAATCGAAGACCAGTCAGTGAGGTACATATTGAAAACAATGGCGAATTGTTCAAACAGTGAACGATGCGGTATACCTTGATGAATATCAAATCGAAGATTTTATTGCATACATGTACGTACTTTTTCGGGCTTTTCTTGTTTTTCATTCAACCTGTCTATGTTGTTACCGCAGCATGCTTTGATGTTCACGAGGCCTGAAGGGACAACAGGAGCTGTCAATCAGTTGACCAATAGGTGTCGCTACGGTTCAATTCAATGCCTAGCGGACCCATTCATAGTTGATTGAGCACCAATCAGGAGAATTTTATATTGTATCGGTCCGCTAGGACGTTGCTGCTCTCTTTTGGCGATGACCGCGGCGGATTGCTCCTATATTGATAAGGGACGAGAAGAGATCTCATTGACGTGCGATCCTAGCTGGCAGCACTCATACAAATTCATGTTTGCAAGATTGGCAGAGTGTATGAGTGGTGTCGAGGATACAAAATTCGCAGAGATGAGGTTGCACATGACTTACATGGAAGAAATGCACTACTGGAAATGGTAAATCGCATGCATGGTGAACACACCTTTCGTCGGTTACAAACTTAAAGTCACACTGTATTTAATTCAGAAAAAGTGCTTAGGTTCGCCGACATATTAAAGTGTAGTGTATACATTAGAGCTCTGCCTGCAGTTTTTTCAATGTGTGATGAAAACTAGGTCTTGATTCTTTGAAGTGCGTATGAGGCACGTATTTTGGGACCATCAAGAGGCTTTTGAGACCAAGTTCTTTGAGTGACATTTTAGATAGGTGAAACTAAACATGAGAAAATTCTTTGGTTACTCTATCTACATTTATTTTAGAAACACAACGTTTCAACCAGTGTACCCTGGCCGTAGTCCTGTGTACAAGTGTACTGTGTACTTGTAGTCCTGTGTACTTGTACACAGGACTACGGCCAGGGTACACTGGTTGAAACGTTGTGTTTCTAAAATAAATGTAGATAGAGTAACCAAAGAATTTTCTCATCTTTTGAGACCACTTCTTTGCATACTCCTAATACTTTGAAAATAACGTAAAATTCAATACGGGGGGGGGGGGATTTAAGCTGGTAACACGCACACGGAAATCTCAGTAAGATCATCTCTCCGAACCACGTTTGTGAGCCGGAACCAAAAGGGAAAACCGCGCGGTAAACCGCAAGCTTCATTTGTTTTGAAGCCCTTTTATGGGGAAGGGATACCAGAAGGATACATGTAGGAATCTCATTGAGCCAGGCCAGATGCGACACGGTTCCATGTGATAGCCAAGCAACAATGACCATGATTTCTTTGTTTAATTGTCATTGTTTAATTAATATTTCTCAATGTAATTATCAATTAGGGCGAAAGACATCCGCATTCAAGTGTCTATCATTCCGACCCCGGAGTCGAGGTCCAAAGGAGTGTAATGGGTCATTTCCAAGGTCGGACAGTTGCCCTTATGAATCTATAGATAATATTAATGAGATACAATGTACCTTTCAGATAAAACGGGTGCGTTCCCATTAAAATTAACAGCTAACCCGAGGCTAAATTAAAGGTAATTTTTCCTAGATTGTTAAACAAAACATTATATTTGACTAACGAAAGTGAAGCAGTTAGGAGTCTTTAAGGACACAATGTGCGTTATAATTTCAAACAACTAATTTGGTTGGCCGTGCATATTGGGATTGTTTGTCGTCCAGCCGGTTGGCAAGGGAAGTCGCTTGCTTCATTTCGGTGTAATTAACAAACATTATCTTGCAGAATTTGGACAGTTTTGATTAAATTTGCAAAATTACCAAGGCAATTTTTTGTTCGTCCGACAATGGGGTGATTGTCCGTCCGACAATAGGTCATGAATATCAATCGAGTGGGATCATTGCCAGAAAATAACTCATGAAAGCGAGAAGCCACGGTGCGTGCTCTCGAGCAAAACAACTCAAAGATGTCGTGACTTAGAAATTTGACAAAACAGGAGAGTTTCTGCCACGTCAATGCCAGTAGGCGTTATGTTTCGCCTCATAATTGTTAGCTGACCTTGACTACCCACTGTTGTTGAACGGGTGCGGCTGTTGAGACCCTCAACCAGGTGCTTCCCTCAAAGACACCGCCAGAGCTGTTGAACGATCAGGTTCCGCTGATTATTTCATCATTAGGATAGAGTTACTCTATGCTTGTTTTTTCCGTTACAAGAATATGAATGATAATTAATCCGCCAAAATTTATCCCAACGTTCTTCGTGCAATAGACGACGTGCGATTCTAGGGGCCGTATTCTAGAAGCTTCCTTTAACTCTAAGGTTTACCTTTATCTATTGTTTGCAAGGCAGAATACAAAAGATTAAAAGTGGCTTAAAGAGGCTTCCCTAGGCTCCGGTGAACAGTATAAGCAACTCAGCCAATATTGAGATCTGATTGGCTTTTATTAATGCTACGTGTACATGTATATACATGTACATGTACGTACACCATTCATAAAAGGCAATCATTTGGGCTGAGCTTATGCATAATTCAATACAGAAGTTTGACATTTGGTTCTCTCTCACCGGAGACTGTGACCTCTTAATCCGTTTTCATGGGTACGGAGCCGTGGGTACACAACCCAACATAGGGACACTAAACTCATTCCGAGTTGTATGTACCCGTTGATGGGTACAGCGAGCCCTTGGGAAATGGGCGTAGAAATTGGACAAGGAATTTACCCATTGCCATGGGTACGCTGTACCTATTTCTTTTTACAATGTATTTTGCATGCCATGGACATTACCGTTTACAAGTAATATTTCTGGTTTTTAAAAGTTTGAATTTTTTCATACCAAACATGTGTGGATCGAGCAATTCCCAACAAAAGTGAAAAAGAGCGTTTTTCAATTACGTTAAAAACACACCAGTCATACGCCACGTGTTAGATACAATTATTTTTGATTTCACATATTGCTTTCTGGTGATTAAGCCCCGATGAATGAAACATACCCAATGATGGCATTAGAGATAGAATTAGTCGAAATTGTAG
>NMRB01000379.1:72142-83089 GCA_002633025.1 Notospermus geniculatus | reverse complement strand
TTTCTTTGTTTAATTGTCATTGTTTAATTAATATTTCTCAATGTAATTATCAATTAGGGCGAAAGACATCCGCATTCAAGTGTCTATCATTCCGACCCCGGAGTCGAGGTCCAAAGGAGTGTAATGGGTCATTTCCAAGGTCGGACAGTTGCCCTTATGAATCTATAGATAATATTAATGAGATACAATGTACCTTTCAGATAAAACGGGTGCGTTCCCATTAAAATTAACAGCTAACCCGAGGCTAAATTAAAGGTAATTTTTCCTAGATTGTTAAACAAAACATTATATTTGACTAACGAAAGTGAAGCAGTTAGGAGTCTTTAAGGACACAATGTGCGTTATAATTTCAAACAACTAATTTGGTTGGCCGTGCATATTGGGATTGTTTGTCGTCCAGCCGGTTGGCAAGGGAAGTCGCTTGCTTCATTTCGGTGTAATTAACAAACATTATCTTGCAGAATTTGGACAGTTTTGATTAAATTTGCAAAATTACCAAGGCAATTTTTTGTTCGTCCGACAATGGGGTGATTGTCCGTCCGACAATAGGTCATGAATATCAATCGAGTGGGATCATTGCCAGAAAATAACTCATGAAAGCGAGAAGCCACGGTGCGTGCTCACAAGCAAAACAACTCAAAGATGTCGTGACTTAGAAATTTGACAAAACAGGAGAGTTTCTGCCACGTCAATGCCAGTAGGCGTTATGTTTCGCCTCATAATTGTTAGCTGACCTTGACTACCCACTGTTGTTGAACGGGTGCGGCTGCTGAGACCCTCAACCAGGTGCTTTCCTCAAAGACACCGCCAGAGCAGTTGAACTATCAGGTTCCGCTGATTATTTCATCATTAGGATAGAGTTACTCTATGCTTGTTTTTCCGTTACAAGAATATGAATGATAATTAATCCGCCAAAATTTATCCCAACGTTCTTCGTGCAATAGACGAAGGCGTGCGATTCTAGGGGCCGTATTCTAGAAGCTTCCTTTAACTCTAAGGTTTACCTTTATCTATTGTTTGCAAGGCAGAATACAAAAGCTTGAACTGGCTTAAAGAGGCTTCCCTAGGCTCCGGTGAACAGTAAGCAACTCAGCCAATATTGAGATCTGATTGGCTTTTATTAAATGCTACACTGTACGTGTACACCATTCATAAAAGGCAATCAGTTGGGCTGAGCTGCATAATTCAATACAGAAGTTTGACATTTGGTTCTCTCTCACCGGAGACTGTGACCTCTTATCCGTTTTCATGGGAACGGAGCCGTGGGTACACATACCAACATGGGAACACTAAACTCATTCCGAGTTGTATGTACCCTTTGATGGGTACAGCGAGCCCTTGGGAAATGGGCTTAGAATCGGACAAGGAATTTACCCATTGCCATGGGTACGCTGTACCTAATTCTTTTTACAGTGTATGTTGTATGCCATGGACATTACCCTTTACAAGTAATATTTTTGGTTTTTAAAAGTTTGAATTTTTTCATACCAAACATGTGTGGATCGAGCAATTCCCAACAAAAGTGAAAAACAGCGTTTTTCAATTATCACGTTTTTGCAGGCTTAGTCAACTACGTTAAAAACATGCCAGGCATACGCCACGTGTTAGATAGGTCGCAATTATTTTTTTGATTTCACATATTGCATTTTGGTGATTAAGCCCCGATGAATGAAACATACCCAATGATGGCATTAGAGATAGAATTAGTCGAAATTGTGGTTTTTAAGCCACCTGGTAACAAATGGATTTAGAACGATTGTTATCTCAAAAGAGTATTGTAAACATGAGTCAAAAATACTGTTACGATGACACCTGCTGCTTGTCCAACAAAAACCTATTCATGTTACATATATTCTGTCATATGGGAAAATGTGAAATCAGGAAATCACAAAACACATCTTAATTCCTTTTAAAAAGATAATATATCATGTAACTTCTGCAATTGTAACGGTGACAGATCGTGGATTATCACCATCGATTGGTTGATAAAATCACCGATGAAATATAAACATTGTTATTCTCCTCTTAGCGAAAAACTCTTCTGATAAGATCGGTACAATAGTGCAAGTGCATTTTGGTCAACAACTACAATATGTAGGTGTTTTGACAAGAATTACGGAATAATCTAGAGTAGGCGCTACTTTCCAGTTAATGTTCTGGAAGAAGAAAACTGAAAATATTGTTCATAAGTTGTGCAGTATGAAATTTCTTGAGGATTAAAAGTTCCTAAGAGTAATTTTTGGGAGATGTGTAAGCCATGTACAGTAGATGTACAGCAAATGTACATATTCGGAAATAGTGGTGACTGGGCAAACTGGAGCCTCTGGGTCGCCAGTGGGATCCTACAAACCATTATTTGGCCATTGATCTGACATTTTTCAAGCCAGGAAATGAAAGAGCCACGTTAAGGCTGCGATTGCATAGGTAGGCTACGGTACACGGCCACACCTGCCGTCAATTAGCAGCCGAAATGGTACTTTACACGTGACACGAGGACGAAACTTAGAAAGTACACATTTTCAGAATATAGAATTCCTTTCAAACGTCGTCACACCTTGGCCTTTATGCTGTCCAAACCGATTTACCAGATCATATCAGATTGAAAATCGTGTCCCTGAGCCATGCCACGGACATAAAACTCGCTGAGGGGTTGATGTATTTAAACACGCATACACCTAGTTTTAGGTCACAGACATGGCTCCCAGAGATGATCTCTGAGTCACTGATACCACTTTGGTTCCCGCAGCCGCCGCTAGGGCTGAAGGCTGCCATCTTTGCGGCATAAAAGTTGTCGCGGATCTATTTATAGATCATCATGTTGACATCACGGGTTATTTTTAGAATGGGGATGCCCGTAACCACGTGGATGCTAAATGTCATCGAACATGCCGTATCGCGCGGAATGACAATAAGCCCGCTACCGAGGAATTCTTGATGAGATTGTTTGTGTGTGTTGCAGATCTATAACAAAAGCCCAAGTTCATCGTCGTTATTAGACCGGGGTAGAACGAAATTTTCCGGGAAAATGGAATCCTAAAATGACGTCGGCAACAAAATGGCAGCCAATACCGAAGCCTTCTAGCCCTAGCGGCGGCTTCGGGAACCAAAATGTCACTGCTATTTCCATAGGGCGGTGGAGAGTGAGATTTCCAATAATAGGACGGTGTCATGTGTTACCAGTTTTATACAAGAATTTGTCCGGAGAACAAATATTAGTTTCATTTTTCGCCCTCTAAGGGATTCTTCTTTTGTTGTTTCTCATTTTGGGGGTAGACGAACCTAAAACAGCGTTTTCCGCCCACAATTATTTGTAACCCACTCGATCCAAACCACTCCAAGTCATCATGGATTTGACGTAAGATCTTTTGTACTTCACTTTAAGTGACAGTCGTATCGTAATCTTCTTCTTCGACCACTTCAGACACCTGTAATTTGTCTATCAATCGTTGAAAACGTCCACTTTCTGCACTGAATGACGCATCGAGTGCGTGACTCCGCATGGCAAGCGTAATGACCAGTTCCGTCCTACGGTACAGGCACCGCGTCTACAACCGACAATGGAAAATCAAGTTTAATCATCTGATGTCCGCTAAAGAAAACACCGTCAATGAACACTTGATTGCTGCTAATGTCAGTTTTAACAGTCTAATTATATGGTGTGTGGGGGATCGAAATCGCGGGGCGAGGCTGGCCCCTCGGGCAGCAGAGGGAGGACAGATGGGCCTCAACTTATTCCATGCGTCCGGCAATCGGAAGAATAACCACATTTTAGTGTCGGTACGTTTCTTCTTTATTTACACAAAGGCTGGCGTTTTTTCATATTTTCTTATCGCGAGTTGTTGGTTGCGTTTCAATTTCGATGGCCCTTTGTACCGTTTGAAGATGTTGTCGTTGAAAACACGCTTGGATGGCCGGTGAGTAAAGATGGACGTGACCTAAAGGACGATGCCACAACCGCTGTCTCGGGCAGAGAGTGCGGGGAATGCCAGTCAGAAGGGGCGATGACGAAATATTTTCTTGTACATCTGCAGACTTTCATTAAAAAACTGGATACGTGCGTTCTCTTAAACCCAACGTTTTAAAACTGAGTAAGGACGATCTAAACCCAAATTTTTAAGCAAAAGAATAAAATAAAGGTATATAATGTACATGGCAAAATGCACATCCACATCGCAATGGCAAAATAGGCGTGTCTGTATGGCAAAATAGGCACGTCTGTATGGCAAAATACATTGAAGGCACATCCACATGGCAAAATACAGGTAGGCATGTCTACATGGCAAAATAGGTACGTCTATATGGCATAATAGGCACGTCTGTATGGCAAAATAGGCCTACATTGTAGGCACATCCACATGGCAAAATAGGCATATCTACATGGCAAAATAGGAAAATCTACATGGCAAAAAGGCACATCTGCATGGCAAAATAGGCAAATTGACATCTACTGCACGACGTGTAAGACAAAGGGAAATGTAACAACTAATGAACAAATGTCGTCATCAAAATGTAGGGTGCAACTTTGTCGAGACAGGTGAGTTGGGTAAGAAATAAGTTGATGATACAATTTTCGTCATGGCTGTATTCATTCAGGTATGTGTATTTCTACATGTACGGCTTGTCCATTTCACAAATACTGAACACAAAAAGACAGATTATTTTTCAGATCCCCTTGATATCACAATGAAAACAGAAAACGAACTGAGAGAAAGTCTGCATAAATAGGTGAGTTTGAATCTGAATGGAGCCGAATTATCCCAACTGTCACATACGAAAGGTCACCCCAACCAATCGACCCCAATATTATCACCATTCACCTCATAACTGCTTTTGCTTCAAATTATTTCAAAGAACCAATTTGTTTCTTTGCATTTGTTGGACTAGTTTTCCCAAACTCCGTAGGAGTGATTGCAACCTTAGATTAGGCAGCTGTCAAGAACAAGTTGAAGGTAACAGGATCATTACCCCGTCAAATCGCATGCCAGGTTAACCTGTGCGCCCCGAGCAATGCGATACTTCCGATCAACTCTCGTAAACAAACTGAATTGAATTGTCAGCACCGGTATCATCAACCACCACTGATCTTATCATACCCAAAATCACTGTAATTTTCTGTTTCATCCCAAACCCTCATCAAACTGGGCAAGGAAGGTTTGGCAAAGTTACGGTGATATCTTCAGGGTGGGTCCGGCGACTCACTAGGCAGGAGCCACACTGACAGCCACTTGGGCCCCTTTTATCTAAATGACAGAAAAGTCAGTTCCCTTATCGCAGACATTGTGTTATGTAAACACAGCGCATCCCTCTGTCACCGGAGATAATTGAACAAGTTCTGGTTTATATTGGGACCAATGATACCACAATTAGGCGAGATTTTATCAAAGGTTTTATGAAATATTTCCGGCTATTGTTGAAGTCATGGGGACAGTTTGCGATGGTGGTACACACATTTGTCAATCCCGTAACAAAAGGAAATAGAATAAAATTTGAAGCTGGAACCGGACATGCACAATTTGCTCCTCTTACAATACGCTTAGACTGTATCACGTACATGTACATGTACATGTACATGTACATGTACATGTACTTCATTCAGGTTTTTTGGCCCTTCCGCCTGGTGTAAAGATAGTCACTGACGAATTGGCATGCAACAATTTACATCTTCAAGATGACAGCACCAACATCTTAGTGAACACTCACTAAAATCAGAAGGGCATCTTGAAAGTGTCAACGTATTGTGACCAATGCAGTAATGTTGTTCATTATACAGTAGGTCACCACCAAACTTCCTTCTTTTCCTTGAAACGTCAGCATGACACAAGTCATCCGAAGAGCCGGGTTGTCTCTCGCAAAGACGATCTGTGGCACCGACGGAAAAGGTATTGACATTTTCATCATTGGCGTCAAAGATTTCCTCGAAGAACACCGAATTTGTGAAGAGAATTGATGGTAACAAAGCGATGGCAAATATTTTATCTGCTTCGTATCCATTCACGCGTACATCATCATCAAGAAAGATCGAAGGTGGAAGGCCTGTTGATCAATTGCGGCAAACTATAATAGCACAAACTCTGCGCAGAGGCATGTATCCAGCTCAAAGAAGTCAAATTCGAAGTACCGGTTGCTGAAAACACGGTTCGTTTTGTCACTCATTGACATGATTGAGCAAGCTATAGATTATGGCTACGGGGATGGCTCTACGTACATGCATGTGCTGTACATGTATGCCCACATACAGTATAATCATTCCTTACAACAGGTGAGCACAGTGACCCTAGCCATTTCACTTCTCTTCAGTCAGTGCTTTATTTTACTCATGGCCGTTGATGTCATGAGGAAATGGAACCTAACCTATTGGCAGTAATCCTCGGGTCCTGCATTCACCTTTGCTGACGAACCTTTCGGATGTTGCCAAAATTTTTCTGGTCCGATATTGCCGTCAAAATCAAAATGCGTTTTCAACAGGACGAACTTTGATCGAGACATACATACATAGACCTCTCATTTTGGTAAGTGATAACCAATAACTTTTATCATGATTAACATGAAAGAATTTGCCTAAGAGTGACCCTAAACCTCGTTCCTGTTAAACAATAGACGTAGAAATTGACAACACTGTTGGTAATACCTAGCAAGTAGATTATTAAAGCACTACATATATAAACTCCCACATCAACAACTTTCATGATACCATTGACGTAGAAGATTTCGATAACTTCCCACAAATAACTCGGAGTTTCCAGTACAATAAAAATGATGATTATCACTGTAACTCGGATGGTGCTGCTTCTCATGCTCTCATCGGCCTTGCCTCCAGACGACATTTGTCTGATTATCGCTGATTCCTTCAAAGCCTTCAACAAACGATATGTAAAGAAGGTCAAACACACTAGGGGTATGATAGCAGGGATGAGGTTATTCAGAATGCCATCGTAAATAATCCGAAATATATAATACTGACGCCCGTGACGTGGCATGAGATACCTGAACACTGGTTTGTAGGAGTATGAACAGGGATCGTACACCCAAAGAGTGGTATTGGTGAAAAGCAAGGGCAATCGGAACAAGAGGGAGAAGAGACCGGAAGACAGGCACATGATGTGTGCCTTCCTCTTGGTACAAAACGACGCCGCTTTCAGAGGTTTACAAACAGCAACAAAACGTTCTGCCCCAATGCATACCGTGACGTAAATAGAAAACATTTTGGTAGCCCACAAGAAAACGTGCGTGTAAGCAACAGTCGTTTCTTGAAACTCTCGACACACGGGACAGCCATCAGAGATGAGTAAAATTAGTTTTAATGATACTGCCATAAACTGAAATACCAAGTGAAGGAAGTCGGCGACTGCCAAGTAACGAAGCAAGACAGAAGTTGACGTAAAGGGACGTTCCCTGCCGAGGACGATGAACGCAAGGCTGTTGCCGATTAGACCAAGCAGGACCAGGAAGGAATAAACTGGTAATCGGATGATAAATTGGATTAGATATGGCGTTGTGAAGGAGTCTACGGACAAATACATGTACTTGAAACAAATCAACCTTGTTGCGTTTCCTTCATCGAGTGAACTCCACATCATCGACACTTTCATCGAAGATGCTTCCATAGAAAATGTCTCTGCCTGATGCACTCAGTCTGTGTTACCGATGATGCCAAGTTATCCTGATATGGTGAAAAAGTTGCTGTACACCAATTGGACTCCTCCGCAATGAAAAGTACGTTGAGTATATCGACCTATCATTTTGGTACATACTCTGGAAGTTACGGCGGTCCAAGGAGTTCCTCACCGACGTCTATATGTGCGTTCCATTTTACATGCATAATAAATCATACGGCGAATACGAAGTACATTTATGTATTGACGCACAGCCTGTTTCACTGACACCAGATATTTGATTGTCGTTTAATTTCAATCTCAGCTTTTGCTGGCTATATGATATGATCGAGCTAAGCATTTCTGTAAGCCTGATAAAATCGTCTACAAAAACCAATCAAAACGGTCAACATTGATGGTAGAAAATGTACAATAGATGTACGGTACAGCGAATGTACACGTTCGGGAAAGGTGGTGTGACTGGGCAAACCGGAGCTCTGGGTCACCTGTGTGACCCTACAAACCATTATTCGGCCATTGATAAGACACTGTGACCATCTTGCTTGACAGTCGTACACGGGTACACTCGAAAGTTCTTGCCCAGGCCACTATTTACACCTTAACGATGGCAGCAGTTTTAGTGAGCACACCCAAGTCAGAAGGCACCTGACCAACGAATTCTGACCAGTTGTTAATTATGAAGAAGGTAACTCACCAAACTTTTGTTCTCATCGCGTATTCATGACACTCAGAGACAGTAAGTATCGACTTTTTGCCAGTTACTGACTGGCAAAACAAAAAGTGGATACTTACCGTCTCTCGTGAAGTTGAATCTCTTCGTTGACCCATCTATCGTCTCATTGTCCTTGATGGGATGTGTTACCATTTATTACCATCTTCATACATCTCACGGGGTAAACATTCTCAACTAACCACAGATTTGATAAATTTGACAACTCCTCTAGGCCTAGTCTATATCCAACAAGGTTATTGTGTGTCTTAGGTGATATGCCTAAAATACCGTACGACGAACTCCTTTTGGCCACACCGTTAGCATACTAGCTACATGGGACTTGATAAGTCCTGCACCTACATGTAGCTGCATTATTATTCTTACGCATCTGACAATTAATATCCTGTCGTTGTATAGATGAGATCAAACTTCGTAATTAGGTCATTGCCATGGATAATTCGCGCATGCGCATTTTGCCGTTTTCCTTGGTCCAAGCCGGAAGTCGATGTTTTAATGGCTTTCAACGAAGGATTTGCCGGTGGGTCGCACATTTTGCCGTTTTCTGTGGGTTTTTCGCCCAGCTTTGTGTTTATAAGTGTGTGGGTCCTCGGGATAATCACCTGGTGCTCCTGAAAATCGTTACCATCATGAAAATCGGGTGAGATTTACAGAAAGATTCGCCCAGGTTTGGTCTCCGAATGGACAAAAAAATGGCGATGCACGTGGCCGGTCGATCGCGAACATTCACCCCATTCTTCGCTCAAACTTTGGGAAACCAGCGGGGAAACCAGTGATTTTTCCGTCCCTCAACTACTACCAGACCCGTTCACAGTGTAATTGAGGGCTCCCCTGCAGAAACGTCGAAGAGAACCACCAAAAATGCTGCCGATTGCCGGAATCCTTCGTTGAAACCAATGTAAACACACCAGCCTCCGCGTTGTCAAGGAAAATGGCTACTGCGCATGTGCGGGTTGCCAAGAAATCGCCATGACGTCATAAACGACGACCTAATTTGATCTCATCTATAAGAGGAACTTCACGTGACGTCATCATTGACGTCATAATTCGCACGTCAGCCATGTTGGACGTCATTTGAAGCTACGAATGCGTTGGACGTGACGTCCAACATGGCGGCATCTCGTCGCGGCAGTGACGTCACAATCGTCGCTGCACTTCCTCTATAGGCCCTACATGTATATGTACCAATGATATGCCGCGACTCATTTTCACCCATTGATCATCCATTCCATGAGTCAGTCATAAAGACTGGAGGCGAATTCACAGAACCAAAATGCTTTTCTCAAAGCACCATGCCAATGGTGTCACTATTATTTGAAAGAGTACTGATTTTTTTGTTCTTTCATACTGTCCAGTATTCACATATGTTTGTCCTGCATTGGTGGACGTCTTCGGGTGTTTTTGTTTTTCTGTTTACATGGTATAATGCACCCTGCGCTTTAAATGTGAGTGTGAGAGCCTAGCCACAATAGAAATCGTAACTACAGGCAGTCATCCTTAAGTCATTGTCAACATCATTGACATTGCATGTCACTGTTGCTGACGAATCTTTCGGATATAGCCAAAATTTTCCGTGATATTGGGGTCAAAATCACAAGTTATAATATGGGATGGATTTTGTACATCGGGATGGATGGATTTGATCAGAAATGCCAACTTATACCTTTCCTTTTGGTTGATACGCAACTAACTTTTATCATGATGAAAATGAAAAAACCTGCTTCAGAGTGCGCCGAAACCTAGTTCCCGTTAAACAGTAGACGTAGAAATTCACGACACTGTTGACAACACCTAGCATATAGATTGCTAGAGCAGCAGTTCTGTAAGCATTCGCTATAATACCTCGCAGAAGTCCAGCGGAAACGACGATATCCAAAATTTCCCGCAAATAACTCGGAATTTCCAATACAAGAAAAATGATGATTATAGCTGTGACTCGGGTGGTGCTGCTTCTGATACTGTCATCGGCCTTGCCTCCAGATGATTTTTGCCTGATTGTCGCTGACTCCTTCAAAGCCTTTAGCAAACGATAGGTGAAGAAAGTCAAACATGCTAGGGGTATGAGGGCAGGGATGAGGTTATTTAGAACGCCGTCATAAATAATCGCAAACATGAAGTACCGACGCTGCTCACTTGGTGCGAAATATCTATGCAGTGGTTTGTATGACTTTGAGCATGGATCGTACACCCAAATAGTCGTATTTATGAAAAGATAAGCCAATCGGAACAAGAGGGAAAAGAGACCGGAAGACAGGCACATGATGTGTGCCTTCCTTTTGGTACAAAACGACGCCGCTTTCAGAGGTTTACAAACAGCAACAAAACGTTCTGCCCCAATGCATATCGTAACGTAAGTAGAAAACATTTTAGTAGCCCACATGAACACCCATGTGTATGCTCGGGTCATTTCATGAAATTCTCGACACCTGGGACAGCCATCAAAGAAAATTGTAAGTAGGCTGTATGGTGATGCCATAAACTGAAATACCAAGTAAAGGAAGTCGGCGACTGCCAAGTAACGAAGCAAGACAGACGTTGATGTAAAGGGACGTTCCCTGCCGAGGACGATGAACGCAAGGCTGTTGCCGATTAGACCAAGCAGGA
>NMRB01000379.1:34783-67818 GCA_002633025.1 Notospermus geniculatus | reverse complement strand
GCCAAGTTACCCTGATTTGGTGAAAAAGTTGCTGTACACCAATTGGACTCCTCCGCAATGAAACGTACGTGGAGTACATCGACCGATCATTTTGGTACGTACTCTGGAAGTTACGGCGGTCAATCGTTTGAATAAGCGAGTAGCAGCCCAAGGAGTTCCTCACCGACGTCTACATGTACATGTGCGTTCCATTTTACATGCATAATACAGTGTAAATCATACGGCGAATACGAAGTACATTTATGTATTGACGCACAGCTTGTTTCATTGACACCAGATATTTGATTGTCGTTTAATTTCAATCTCAGGTTTTGCTGGCTATATGATATGGTCGAGCTAAGCATTTCTGTAAGCCTGATAAAATCGTCTACAAAAACCAATCAAAACGGTCAACATTGATGGTAGAAAATGTACAATAGATGTACGGTACAGCGAATGTACACGTTCGGGAAAGGTGGTGTGACTGGGCAAACCGGAGCTCTGGGTCACCTGTGTGACCCTACAAACCATTATTCGGCCATTATTATTGATATCTTTATTCATGTAACTTTGTACATTGTTTGGTAAAGTGAAGGAGGTGCAAGTGAATAACGAAAAAAAAAAGAAGATGTGCGCTTTCAATCAATCCGGCTCAAGACACTGTGACCATCTTGCTTGACAGTCATACACGGGTACACTCGAAAGTTCTTGCCCAGGCCACTATTTACACCTTAAAGATGGCAGCAGTTTTAGTGAGCACACCCAAGTCAGAAGGCACCTGACCAACGTATTCTGACCAGTTGTTAATTATGAAGAAGGTAACTCACCAAACTTTTTTTCTCATCGCGTATGACACTCAGAGACAGTAAGTATCGACTTTTTGCCAGTTACTGACTGGCAAAACAAAAAGTGGATACTTACCGTCTCTCGTGAAGTTCGATCTCTTCGTTGACCCATCTATCGCTCATTGTCCTTGAGGGGATGTGTTACCATTTATTCTCAACTAACCATAGATTTGACAAATCTGACAACTCCTCTAGGCCTATAGTCTATGGGCCGTATTCTAGAAGCTTCCTTAACTGTAAGGTTTGCCTTTAGCTATTGTTTGCAGGGCATAATACAAAAGCTTGAGTGGACCTTTGAGTTAAGAAGGCTTCTAGAATACGGACCTATATCCAACAAGGTTATTGTCTGTCCTACATGTAGGTGATATGCCTAAAATACGACGAACTCCTTTTGGCCACACCGTTAGCATACTAGCTACATGGGACTTGATACGTCCTGCACCTACATGTAGCTGATTATTATTCTTACGCATCTGACAATTAATATCCTGTCGTTGTATAGAGGAACTTCACGTGACGTCATCATTGACGTCATAATTCGCACGTCAGCCATGTTGGACGTCATTTGAAGCTACGAATGCGTTGGACGTGACGTCCAACATGGCGGCATCTCGTCGCGGCAGTGACGTCACAATCGTCGCTGCACTTCCTCTATAGGCCCTACATGTATATGTAGGCCTACCAATGATCTGCCGCGACTCATTTTCACCCATTGATCATCCATTCCATGAGTCAGTCATAAAGACTGCATGCGAATTCACAGAACCAAAATGCTTTTCTCAAAGCACCATGCCAATGGTGTCACTATTATTTGAAAATTTCAAAGAGTACTGATTTTTTTGTTCTTTCATTACTGTCCAGTATTCACATATGTTTGTCCTGCATTGGTGGCCGTCTTCGGGTGTTTTTGTTTTTCTGTTTACATGGTATAATGCACCCTGCGCTTTATATAAATGTGAGTGTGAGAGCCTCGCCACAATAGAAATCGTAACTACTGGCAGTCATCCTTAAGTCATTGTCAACATCATTGACATTGCATGTCACTGTTGCTGACAAATCGTTCGGATGTAGCCAAAATTTGTCGTGATATTGGGGTCAAAATCATAAGTTACTTGTATAACATGGCATGGATTTTATACATCGGGATGGATGGATTTGATCGGAAATGCCAACTTACATGTATACCTTTCCTTGGTAAATGATAAGCAACTAACTTTTATCATGATGAAAATGAAAAAACCTGCTTCAGAGTGCGCCGAAACCTAGTTCCCGTTAAACAGTAGACGTAGAAATTCACGACACTGTTGACAACACCTAGCATATAGATTGCTAGAGCAGCAGTTCTGTAAGCATTCGCTATAATACCTCGCAGAAGTCCAGCGGAAACGAAGATATCCAAAATTTCCCGCAAATAACTCGGAATTTCCAATACAAGAAAAATGATGATTATAGCTGTGACTCGGGTGGTGCTGCTTCTGATACTGTCATCGGCCTTGCCTCCAGATGATTTTTGCCTGATTGTCGCCGACTCCTTCAAAGCCTTTAGCAAACGATAGGTGAAGAAAGTCAAACATGCTAGGGGTATGAGGGCAGGGATGAGGTTATTTAGAATACCGTCATATATAATCGCAAACATGAAGTACCGACGCTGCTCACTTGGTGAGAAATATCTATGCAGTGGTTTGTACGACTTTGAGCATGGATCGTACACCCAAATAGTCGAATTGGTGAAAAGATAAGCCAACCGGAACAAGAGGGAAAAGAGACCGGAAGACAGGCACATGATGTGTGCCTTCCTTTTGGTACAAAACGACGCCGCTTTCAGAGGTTTACAAACAGCAACAAAACGTTCTGCCCCAATGCATACCGTGACGTAAGTGGAAAACATTTTGGTAGCCCACATGAACACCCATGTGTATGCTCGGGTCATTTCATGAAATTCTCGACACCTGGGACAGCCATCAAAGAAAATTGTAAGTAGGCTGTATGGTGATGCCATAAACTGAAATACCAAGTAAAGGAAGTCGGCGACTGCCAAGTAACGAAGCAAGACAGACGTTGACGTAAAGGGACGTTCCCTGCCGAGGACGATGAACGCAAGGCTGTTGCCGATTAGACCAAGCAGGACCAGGAAGGAATAAACTGGTACCTCGAGGATAAACAAGTACAGGTAGAACCAGTTGCTAAAAAAGTCTGCGGGAAAATAGAAATACTTAAAACAATTCAGCGGTGTTGTGTTTTCGTCGTAGGGCGCACTACTCGGCATCATTGGACTTTCATTGAAGACGCTCCCTAGAAAATGTCACTTCCTGTGCACACTATATTATCGATGATGCAAGGTGTATCCCGAATGATATGGTGAAAAGGCTGCAGCACGCCGATTGGGCTCCTTCAGAGTGGAAAGTACATTTATATCTCCCTGTTATCATGGTAAATCATAAATTTTCGCTGATCAGTCCTTCTAACAAAAACCCTTACTGACATAGAACATGTACATTCCTTATTTCAATAACATGTATATGTAATAAAAGCATGGCGTCCTATGAATTGGTAGAACCAGTTCTTTGGACACCAGAGAGATGATTAGGCATAATATTTATTTTATACCTCACGTTTAGCTGGCTATGACATATGATACACATAGATTTCCCGGTTTTTATATGTGAAATACCTGCAATTACATGTTTGTCGGTTTGTACGTAATTTTTTGCACTGTATGTGCCTGCGGCGAGGTACATGTATGTAATTCTTTTTTCAACCATGTTCTCGATTTAAATATTAGCATTTTCTCTCTGCCTGTTAGTTTGGTACTAATAGAGAATCCAACGCTTGATAACATCCGGTTTGTGATGCTTGGTGAAAAACAGGACACATGGAACCTAGCATTTACGTCCTTGGCCCTATGTTTCTCGGCTTGCACCCTCTTCAAAATAATTATAAAACATGCAGTCATTGCCGAACCGGTGTAGTAGAATGTCATGTACCCCGATATGAGATGTCCCCCAACAAAAGATTCTGACGGAATAAGCGAGATGTCCCCTGAACAAAAGAAGCGAACATCTGGTATCGGGAACATTAGATTTCATTACACCGGCAAGAAACACTTCACACCTTCAAGATGGCACCAGCAGCATCTCAGTGAACAAACCCTAAATTTGAAGGGTATCAAGACAGGGTAAACGAATTCTGATCAGTTGTTCATTGTAAGTAGGCCACACCAAAACACAATGTGGCCCATCTTCGGTGTTGGTTCCGCGTTTAGATTGCTCCACCTAAGATGATAGGTGGCGCTCTCGACGCCGAGTAGCGTAACCTAGTGGCGAAGTGTGGAGAATGCACCAAACATTCTTTTTGTCGTCTCATCACATACATGTATTGTTGACTGGCAAAAGTGAATACTAGTACTTACTATCTCTTATGATGTCCGTACTCTTTGCTGACCCACTGAATCATCATCCCTGGATTCCTGGATTCCCTCGTAAATTCTGTTGATGTGAACTTGAGGCAGCCTTGAAACGCCAGATGATTTTTCTTGTGAAGACGATCTGTAGACCGACGGTTTAAATGGCGATGGCATTTTCATCATCTGCGTTGAAGTTTTCCGTGAAGACACTGAATTTGAAAAGAGAATTCGCGGTCAAGTCAAGTCATAAGTGATAGAAGAAATTGTACAGCCGAGAAGCACGCAAGCCGCCTCGTTAGCGCAGTAGGCAGCGCGTCAGTCTCATAATCTGAAGGTCGTGAGTTCGATCCTCACACGGGGCAACGGATACGCATTACCGCGGCTTCAACTTTTTTATTGTACGGTATGCCTACTTTTGCCGATTTTTTTGTATCTTTCCACAGCAAACTACAATGTAGTTAAATAATACTATTACCCTTATCTATCTACATGTATATTAAATAGTATTTGTTACGTTTTTTCACGATGCCAGGCTGGCTAGCCACAAAAAGCTCCACATTCCCTTGGGCTGTGTGTCCAAGAGGCAACTCATTATTCCTAAACGACGGCTGTGTATTCTTCAGATCGTTCTTAGCCTCAGTAGCTATTTCTTCCTACTGCTAATTCCTCCCTAGGTGCAGGTTTCCTGATCAGGCTAATAGCTCGCTGGTAATCCACGCTATTAGAGGTTAAATTATCAAGCATTCTTCCCCACTCAGATAATCATTTGGCGCCTTGGGCGCGGTTTATTTCATCGCGAAAATGCCAAGTGTCAGTGAGAAAGATTGATAAATTTCCACAAATTACGACCTTGTGACACCACGGATGATAAGACTTCAGAAAACGGTAAAGCTATTAATGGCGTTGCTACAGTTATAGTCGAAGTAATGATTCTCTCGTCAGCTGAGGTTAAATAAAATCCCTGTTAGCTTGGTTTGCAGGCAATTATCTTTGACAGAGACATAATTAGCTCTGGCGCGAACGACCGATGAGGAATCGGCCCCACATGACAAGATTCTCTCCGAGTAAGAACAAGCTAATAAACGCTAAATGATTGCATGGGCGTTCGGAGGCAGGTTGGCTACTTTATCAAATGGTAAAGGAGATTATTATGCCGCATCTTATAACATGATCATTATCTGCCTTGATTAACTGTGATACGCCCAGGACAGCATTACAAGAAAATGTCATAACATAAAAACATTCTTCATCATCTGGTAAAAGAATTTTCACCACTGCTGCTATGATATGCCCACCGCGTACACTAAAACATCCGTATTCTAGAAGCCTCCCTTAACTAAGGTCCACTTTAAGCTTTTGTATTCTGCCCTGCAAACAATAGCTAAAGGTAAACGTTAGAGTTAAGGAAGCTTCTAGAATACGGCCCAAAAGCAAGCGTTATGATTCCAAGAGCCGTATTCTAGAAGCGTGCTCAACTCTAAGGTAGCTATTGTTTGCAGGGAAGTACAAAAGCTTAAAGTGGACCTTAGAGTTAAGGAGGCTTCTAGAATACGGGGCCAAGGGCTGTATTCTAGAAGCTTCCTTAACTCTTAGGTTAACCTTTAGCTATATTCTTTGCAGGGCAGATTACAAAAGCTTAAAGTGGACAGGACGGTTCTAGAATACGGGCCAACGTTTCGCATATTCTGTTTATCAGGGGTTCTTTGTATCTTAGCGCTTGTTCTCCGACTTCACTGCACATATGAGAGGTCAGAGTGGAAAATCCACGTATACAATGTAACAGTTGCAAAATTCAATAGAAATGGTAACAGTCACAGGTATTAGATTATCTTCAATGCCTCGATGATTGTTGTTGTAATCAAGAACATAATTTCATGGAAGAAGAAAAACACACGACCAGTTCATCCCACAACAAATACGAACCAGTCTCCCAACAATGACCAACATCTAAATTGATATGCTTCTTCGCCGGTGATCAAGTCACAGCTCTCCCTTCAACATGCCAGATTTCCCGACGGTGCGAAACTTATTGCAGGAATTCTGTTTCTAATTACAAAAGTCGAGTGTTACATTCCCCCAGTGGCGTCCTATCGATTCAATTACCGTACTTACGACCCAAATGTTGTTAAAGCGACAAAACACGGTCCCGTTAGGGGCGGGATGCTTTATGATAGAGATACCCACAAAGCTGTTGGTGTAGCACTTATTAATCGGATTAAAATTGGTTCGATGGGAATTTTTGTATGGAAATGCCCGCAAGGTGTCTCAGCCTAAGTGCACAAAATATCCGTGGCTATATCCTTTTCAACGGAATGTACAATGTACATGTCCTTGCCACCTTTATGTACATGTACATCTTTACATGTACTGTACATGTACATACATGCACATGTACACGTACTGTACGTTCATACTGTATCTAGGTCGTGTCAATTTCACATGAAAAGTGTTAAGAGTTAATTTATTTTTCAAGCTTAAAACCATGCATTCTCTAAAACACCATTTAAAACAAAACAGGTCAAGATAGATTTGAAAATATTGATAAAACTAACATAAAAAGATACGTCTTCAAATCTTCTTTTTTTAGAATCCGATAAATTTTCTATAATTTTGAGATAAATTGATTATCAGGGAGTTTTCTAAAGCCTTGGCCTGACTGCTGAGAAACCCACGACCTGCCTCAGACACGTACGGCGCTCATCATCCACAACTACATGTACATGTACAATACCCCATTGCACATAAAACGTCTAGTTTGGACATTCGTTTAGTATGATAGAGAGTGCATTGTGAGATAGGAATTTCAGTTTACCGGTGGTTTCAAATAAACTTACAAAGAAAGGGTAATTACGGCCGGTTAGTTACAGTGGTGCAAAAGAGTTTTTCATCACGAAAGCAATTGGTCTGGAGTCACATTCGTCGAAATCGCATTGAGTACAGAGAAATATTTTTCCAAATATTGAACCGTCCATGCCTTGGGGGGACAGCGTTGCATGTCATCGCGCATGACAGTATTATAAGGATTTTTTGTGTGTTTTCACAATAAAGATTTCCCTTGAATAGGCCAGAGATTACTCAAAAGGCGGCTGGTCTGGTATTCTTCAGTTGAAAAACGGGCTGGCACTTGACTGTAACTAAAAGGCCGACTATAAACTTCGCCCAAAGCTAGTTTAGCGCAATTTAATAACTCTTATGTCGGGTGTATTTCATGTTTCTTTGTCATTTAATGAAGTAGACACAAATTTAAATTAAAACGATCCCGTGAGATTGTCAAGGGAAAATTATACCTCATAACGGGGGTATAATGAACACCAATTCAACATGCACTGTGGCAGATCTCCAGGTTTGGGGCCAGAATGGACAGACGAAATGTTTGTGTACTATTGCCAATACAAAGTTTTCGCCCTGATCTTTCCGAACACACAGGACCAGCTACCCTGGAGGGTCTTGTTCTCTTTTTAGGCACAGGTAAAAGAGTCACGTTTGAGAACATTCCCGTCATAATACATCACTAAATATTACTAAGTACGCCTTCTTTTGATGCCTAACTTGTGACATTTTAAAATAGAATTAAATTCCATTTGAGTTTGAATGATATAAATTCGAGTCAATCTGATCCTCAATCGGACAAAAAGCTAGTTCTATACCAGTCATTTACATTCAATTTCAATGATTTACAGCATACTTACTTTGATAAATGAAAGTTTTTCATTATACCTGTACCTATCATGTTTTATGGCCTGATACTCATTGAATGGGTATCAAATTGCAAATTGTCACAAAACACGCATACGTGCCTTCAACGGGAGCACCAAAACGACCTGAGTTTTTTTATAAGATATCGCCGTTTCCATTATCGCAAAGCCCCCGAAACGCCAACGGGAACGTCTTTCCTTTTGTTCTGTGGTCTTTCCGTAGCATCGAACAATGGGTTTGGCGTTCGCGTTGGCGTTTCGGGGGCTTTGCGAAAACTCCCTATAGTCTGCAGAAGACAACCCGAGACGTAACTTTGTTCTGTGCTGGCAAGTGACGGTCAGTGGGACAGAGTCCCCAGTCAGAATGACGGAAATATCAGTGAAGTTCGAACCCCTTGAGTCGGGTCTATTTTCATCAGATCGAGGGGAACAGCCCAGTTTCTCGCCTGTCACTCTGGCCTCCTCCGAAAACTGTTCAGGTTCGAGTTCGAGCGCCTAAAGAAGTCATGACACACTGGAAAGAATGGGTTCATTGAGCTGACAGCACATCTAATTCACATCTGTATGAGCATCTTAATGAAATACAGTTCTTCTAAGAACCAGTAACACACCAAAATATTCTGGACATTGCGGGTGATTTCGAAGTCGGTGATTACGCCGATGTTTACCATACAATAGGGAGTTTTCGCAAAGCCCCCGAAACGCCAACGCGAACGCCAAACCCATTGTTCGATGGCACGAAGAGAGCACCGAACAAAAGGATAGTCCTTCGCGTTGGCGTTTCGGGGACTTCGCGAAAACTCTGTATTAAGCCATTATTTAAAGCCGTTGCTAACACCATCTTTAAAAACACCCATATCTGTCAGCGGTGTTGGAGATGAGGGTACCACACATGTTTCAGCTCCCGCGTGGCTTGCAACGACATGAACGACAATCTCACTGAGATTTCCGTAACTACATGTATGTGTCATACCAGCTTTTAGTGACGTGAAATCTACATGTCTCCGTGAACGACATCTCTACGAAAAGAGCTACAAACGTAGAATAGCCAACAGAGCCGCTTCGAACTTCAAATTCTGTATCATAATGGCAACAAGCATTGGTTTATTAGGGCAACCTTGAATCCAGTACTTTAGACAGATTTGCGAACTCCCAAATATGAGATTTTTAAACCGGACGCAGTTGTACTGCTTTTCACCACAAAAAACTCGAACAGGCCTTCATGGGTTAACAGACAAGGGTGATTGGTGACGTTTTTCATCAAGCCAAACCCTAAAATGTTCCGGGGAAAGTATCATCATAGATTATATCTTGTCTACATTGTATTTGAGGCAATAATAAGCCCGGGGTGGTGACCCGTGATCACATTNAACGCCAAACCCATTGTTCGATGGCACGAAGAGAGCACCGAACAAAAGGATAGTCCTTCGCGTTGGCGTTTCGGGGACTTCGCGAAAACTCTGTATTAAGCCATTATTTAAAGCCGTTGCTAACACCATCTTTAAAAACACCCATATCTGTCAGCGGTGTTGGAGATGAGGGTACCACACATGTTTCAGCTCCCGCGTGGCTTGCAACGACATGAACGACAATCTCACTGAGATTTCCGTAACTACATGTATGTGTCATACCAGCTTTTAGTGACGTGAAATCTACATGTCTCCGTGAACGACATCTCTACGAAAAGAGCTACAAACGTAGAATAGCCAACAGAGCCGCTTCGAACTTCAAATTCTGTATCATAATGGCAACAAGCATTGGTTTATTAGGGCAACCTTGAATCCAGTACTTTAGACAGATTTGCGAACTCCCAAATATGAGATTTTTAAACCGGACGCAGTTGTACTGCTTTTCACCACCAAAAATTCGAACAGGCCTTCAAGGGTTAACAGACAAGGGTGATTGGTGACGTTTTTCACCAAGCCAAACCCTAAAATGTTCCGGGGAAAGTATCATCATAGATTATATCTTGTCTACATTGTATTTGAGGCAATAATAAGCCGGGGTGGTGACCCGTGATCACATTTGTCATCCAACACGACAAAAATGATTGTGTCCTACCTGTCGTAGCGTTATGAAGATTCACTCAAACAGAACCGCAAATAGTCCAATATTGTCCACTGATTTTCTTTGGCCACGCATGCCACGGAATCTTTAAAAGCTATAGATGACAGTTTGTCTTTAGTATCAGGCTCATATATCATTAACATTGACTATAAGTTGTGTATATATTTCATTTTCTTTTATGCTCGTCCGCTGCTCATTATTCGCACACACCAATAGAAAGTGACTCTCATTTTCTATAGGGTTTTGTTAAGGTTTGACAACATTAACAGTTAAATGTCCCCAGTTGAATGGCTAATGTGCAGTCTTAAACGTAAACAGATCCGTGACTGAACATGCATTTTTCCTCATTTGCTCAAATCCTTTTTGATAAAGTCGACTGTTATTCTTTGGAAAGAAGATTTAATATACATGTAAGACAGGTGTTTACGCCGCATTACTCTACCTGAATTTATCGGGAGCAGACCTTTCAACCTGTTTTGTTGAACCGAAATCTCGAATAACATGAACCAAGCTATCGAAAGAGTCATTGAACTCAACAGCAGATATACAGCCATGATGGAAAATTATGGCTTTTAACCCTTACTTGCAAGCAATTTCGCAGAATTGACTACATGTATTTCCCAAAACGATTACCAAAATGGAACTACATGTACATTGTAGCTTGCTCAAATTACCCTCAAATTAAGCTATTGAAGCAGAGAAGTGGACCTTCAAGGTATTTTGCGATTGCGAGACTGGGTCACTAGGGACAGATAAACAATGCTTTTTGGTGAAAAGGGACACAAAATTTGTCATTTTAACACGATTGCTCGACTCCAAACGTTATCTCGAAAACTACAGGTATTAAGGCCTCTAAAATTCGGTAAAAACTGCAATGGCTAAATGGGAATATACGTGTATGTTCTGATCTTACACTTCATCTGCATGTATATCGAATCATTTTTCAGAACACGAAACCATCGCCTACTCGAAGACAAAAGCGTCGCGAAACCCTTTTTTATTTCTTCGTGTTTCCTTTGTAGTACCCTGTCCTGGCGAAACGCTACCAGTGGTACCCGTCCCATGTGTCCTATTCTCATCGCATGAGCCAATTCAACAGGCTCTTCTGTCATCAGGCAACTGAGTCAATATAGATTAACATCAAGCCGACATCGGAAAATTAAAATTGGTCAATTTTATGCCCACGCAGCACAGGATGTTACAGATATTTGACAAAATTATATTCTTGATTTGAGTCTCATCTTTTCTTGGATTGTTTCATTTTATTGCTAAATCTGCTGGTACGAAAATTTGGCGGAATATGACAAACGTTCCAGCAACATGAAATACAAAAATGTACTGAATCGAGAGCTGGGTCCATATTCATAAACATACTTAAGTCAAAGTGTGATACTTATCTTTTGTGTTGAACAAAGGATAAGTGTCACACTTAGACTTAGTGTCACACTTAGACTTAGACTCGATAGGCATACTGACCAACATAGCAGACCTATGATTATTTACACTTAGACTTAAGTAGTTTTATGAATGGGCCCTGAGCGCCAACTACGTCATTAAGAGCTCGATTGACAACATTGGGGGATTTAAGTACGGAATAAAATGTTCAAGTCCAGTAAAAATACTAGTGAAATATGAAAACCACTGAAATCATACGTAATTTTCTGTATTGCTAATCCCCTTATCTGTTGCCACCTCAAATTCGACCCAGAAAAAGGAGGGAGAAAATATTAGAGAAATTAAAGAGACCGATCGTTTCGCATGGCCGTCAGCGGAACCTGTTACCCCTGTCAGACGAACCTGTCTTCCCAAAGTTGGTAATAAAGCTATCAGTGATAAATGGTTTAAACGAAATAAAGTCCTACGTGTATGTCATGGTTCGCCTGATGGGCACATCTGCGCATATGTATTAAAAATTAAAATTGCCATCAGCGTTTAATAAAGTCTAACTTATGAAGTTGTTTCTTTAGAAATCTCAGTCTGCAACATATGGTGCTGGATAATAAATGCACGAGAGACTTATAAAGACACACTTTTAATAAAACGCGGGGACAGCAAGTTCACCGATGTGACTTACAGGTGCCGTCAGGTTTGACTTAGTACGAGTCGGTTACCGAGGATTTTTAATTCAAGAGTGCCTGCCACAACTGGGGCATTGTTTCAGTGATAGCCCTGGAATGGTTTCATTCGAGACCATTATGTTATACATTATGTTAAGCATTGTCTCTTTCAACGCGATTGAATTAACAGAGGAAACAGCGAGTGCGCGAAATTCATCACGCAATAAAAAAAGTTCATTCAAACAGAATCTTGGCGACATCGCGGTTTGTTTAACTTTTACAAGTGAGTTTTAACAAGCAAAACGATGAATGATGTCAGTGAGCTGTTGTCTTAAACTCAAGCTGTTCCACCCCTATTGCGTTATTTCGGTGGGCTGTCATTGTTTTCGCAATAAAACCTTGCCCAACAGGTTGGGCGAAGGATTCGGACCCAGCATCGTCCGGTTGTCGACATTCGTGACGGACTTACATTATAATTAGCCCAAACGTGAAAAACAGTAGAGTTCTTTCTTTTAATAATAGGTTTAAGTGTGTAGGAATAGAAACATGTTTTGGTCCCAGCTGGGCAGGTTAATTATAAAAGTGAAGTCAGAACAGAAAAAATGGGGCTTTATTTTATTTCTCGAAAAGTAAGTTTCTTAAAAATATCAATGGGATGTCAGCTACATGTACAGCAGGAAGAATTGGATGAAAGGGGTAAAAAAATATACATATCTCGAAGAGACCAAAGCGTTCCACTTTTCAAAGATCAGTATCTCCTAATATAAGTATCAGAAGGGACAAATAGAGAGCCAGTCCGATTTTTTTGATGGAAAGTGATGGGGTCTATTAGCCAAAAGGATTGGGTCGTGTGTTTTCTTTTAAGGAGACTCTGCAGTCTTAACTGACTTAATACGAAGTGCTATTGGCGAAGTTTAAAAGCAATACTAGACTCAAGTTGTTCATATCAAGAAGGCCGAGCACAAAAAGTACACTTGACAACGACCAGGGAACACTGGTAGAAACGTCGTGTTACATGTACATGTAAATAAATCTAGAAAGAGTAACCAAAAATGGATTAGTTAGTTAAAACTGCAGGGGTTGTAGACCGATTACATCTACTGGTATCCTCTCTCCCCACACCGTTAAGGAAGAGGGTGACATAACCGGTACGAATGGGGAACCCCTTCGCTGGATCACTCCGTACCACCAAGCTTTTGTTCTGACCATCCAAAACAACCCGATCAAAATCAACTAAAAGTGATGATCTCTCTCAGGTTGTCCACAACTCGTTGACTGTAAAACGACTTGATTCTGGCTGTGATACGCTGGCCGGCATCTGGCTTGATAAATGACTATTGCAAGGTGCGTCCCTCCTGCTGATTTAACGCCCAACCTGCAGATTATGGGCTGGAAAAATAATATCTATCGAACGTGAGAGCCCAGAGTCGATGATCTGACTCTATTGATTTGCTTTCCGTAAACGCAAGCGATGAATATCAAATTTCAATAACAATGCAACCATCCACCCACTGTTATTTGCACGACAGCTCTCCTTTCCAGCATCAGCCAATCAAATCCGCTACATCTTCGGCCACCGACCTCGTCCACAATGGCTTGAGCCGACGCCCTGGTAGAGTTGTGTGCACTGAAGCCAGACATTGTCACCAGGGTCCGAGGCTTGAGAATGGCCAAGTGATAATAATTGTATAATTAGCCCATCACGTTCAGGTTATCCAACAGAATTATTTGCCGCGGTTCAGAGCACATTTAGGACAGATCGTAGAAATTAAGAGCGCACGTTGCGGGCCATTTGTATCATTTGACACTGCAGGGAGTTAGCGTTGACAAGCTTTCGCGGGGTAGAAGTCGAACTTTGAACGCGTGGACCTGGCCAATGTGACGATCGACAACTTATCAATTTTTCTGTGCATCAACTTTGATAGATTAGTTTATACTATTTAGCCTTGTGGAAGTTTTCTATTGATGGGAGTTAAGAGTGCTTTGTTACCTGCAAATAACTAATCTAATTTTTTGTGGTCTTCCCCTGTGATGGGTTCGTCCCACTTCCTGCATTGATCGCAAGGTACTGGAGAAGGGAATTTCCACGTCTAGATTTAAAAAGTTGCTGTGGTTTGTATAGACGATATCGCGGATTCAGGATGCAGCCAGGAACGCCGAAACCCAGAAAACCACACGGGTTCAGTATAGAGTCCCTTGTTGGAAAGGACTTGGAAAAACGTGAGAGAGAACGCGAACTAGAACGAACTGCAAGCCGTACGAGTACCAGCAGTAGGACTCCGTCACCGGTAACGGAAAGGGACTCACCAGAACCGTCACACAAAACAGGCTTCAAGCCAGTCGGACCTAACACACAAAAAGGACTAGGACTACGAGTACCAGAGACAGGCCTACCAGTGCCAGACGGACTGCCCTGGAGTCCATACTCGACATTTGGACTTCCTAATTCGCCTCACATTGGCTGTATGCCCCCTAATGGACTCCAAGTTTCACACAGTGCCACCCCCGGGGCCATCCACCCCATGTTTTTCGGACCCCCTCACAGAGAACAACTGGGACTTAGTATTCCACATATATACCCTTGGTTGATGTCCCGACATCCTGGGATTTTTGGACAAAGATTCGCAGGTAACGTACCCCTAGAAGTTAACAGAACGTTACTTTTCAGCGTCCATTGGTTCTTAACTACATTTCTGCCCAACTTTGCAACAAAAGTAGTTTTCCAGTTTGATCTGACGGCGTAGCTAGGTTAGAATTCAAGAATTTCGAGTTTTTCCTTAGAGCACCTGGCATACAGTACATGTAATCAACAAGAAATATGGCAAATGTGCATCGTTTCTCTCAGATTTATAAAAAAAACTCATTGTCTCTCTCACTATCAGATGTTACACGATGGCCACGCGCACCGACACAGATTCGACCACATTTAGTGAGATTCAAACAAGTAAAACAAATCACAACAAAGGAACATTGCCATTTAGCGCAATCTGCGTCGGCCTTCGGTTTTTTCACAACAAAAGTTTGAAAATAACCTTTTATGCTGCAAATAATGCTGCATATATGCCTTTATGCTGCAGATAAATCATGCCTTATTTCTCGCTCACGCTGTATTGTATTTTTAAAACCGCAATCCACCACAACTTGAACTTTGATGGCTGGACGAACGATTCATTTGTCCAACAAACGATGATACGAACTCTCTGAGAAATTAATGAAACAGCAGTTTATGCCGCAACAAGGGTAAAGTTCGGTACGTTGTAACATACCGGTACTACATGTACTTGCCTAAAAATGAGGCATGTCACAAAAAATACCCACCCATGCTACGGAAATTATGTCACTCGTGGCCTTTGGTGTCGACTACATGTACCTTCACTTTTCTACCATATTTTTCAACCCCTCACGTCATCAAATTCCTGGTGTGTCAAATTCCGTCTGCCATTTCTGACACATTTTACACAAAATCGGCGTGTTTTCGAGATCCTTACCGAAGGAAGAAATGCCGAAATAGCACTAAATCAAATTAAGCCTATATAAGTGACATTTGAACAACATGTACGAGTCCAAATGGAGAAACTAGAAGCAAACTTTAGGGATTTTCGTACGAACGGTACCTTGCTCTTCGGAAACTTTGACTACATGTATAGATATACGTATTTAGCATCTCATGACTTAATGACAATTTATGGATATCGACAGGTTACCTATCGACGGTAGCTGGTATTCATAAAAGTTACCAAATGCTTTTACTTATGATTTCAACAGCGACATCCAATGTAAATGTACTACAAGACTTGAAGTAAAAGCATCAGTTGTTATCTTGGCGTTATTGCCAAACTCCTTGAGAGAAGGATAACACCAAGATAGATATAATATCATTTTGACAAACTTTGTCCAGCTAGTTATTCTCCGAGTTTCACCTGGCGGAACGCACGTTGAGACTGGATCCAATGTTAACTCTCGTTTGACTTACTTACATGTACCTACGTGTACGTTTGATGTGTGCAACTACGGAGAGCAAATCCATGAATTTTCATTCTCATGAATAAGGGAGGGGAATGTTTCGGCAGGAGGGGTTAAGGGCGAGGGCCCAGTTTGCCACAGTGAATGCGGACCCTTAAATAATGCCATTCAAGGAAGGTAGGAGGGTGTAAGGTAAACAGACTGACAAAGATAAAGTGAAAAAGAGGCGGTTGGCATAACATCACGAGGGTCTTCAACCATCTTGAAAGTTGAAAGCAATGCAATGGAAGGATTTTGTGCCTTCTTGAACACTGACTCAGAAATGGGCAAACTGCAACAAGAGAAAGTAAGTTTTTCCTGATTTTGTAACAAAAATGTGCCTGACTAAATTTAATGTTTGAGATCATTTTCGCTGAACTTGACAAACGTGGAAAATGAGATGGCAACCCATTCCTAATATAGCAATCAGTTTGGCTTTATTTATTTCGCGGCAGAAGAGTTTTCCTTGCATTTCCCTACACCTGTAATTAGAGTAGATTATAAGTTTACATGTTTATGTTAACCCAATGAAATTCGTCTTTCTTGTTGTCGACATGCAAGGACACCCATTCAAATGAGTACACATTAAACCACAAAACCACGAACTATCGGCCAGTAAACCAGACATAATGCATAACTTAGGTAACGCTCTACTAATTCAATTTAATCAGGCCCATAAAACAAGGCTTGCTACTCAGTCAGACGAAAAGGTGAAATTAAAGGCCACATTCTGCTTAAGTGGGTGCCAAACGGTTGTGATTTCCATAAACAGGTCGTTGCAGCGGTCATTATCGACTAATTAAGATTCATTAGGAATGTCTTGGGCTGCCCGATATCAGCATTTTGATAAGGTTACCTGGGCGGTCTCTCAACTCGTTCGCTACGTGGCCCGAGCAGGTGACATCATCTTATCAACATGATTAACGAAAACTGATATTTTTCACGAAAATGAAAATTATCACGGTTTCTGCAAGTGCAAGGATTACAGAGTAGAAATACCAATCCGAAATATGCCAAACCACGAGTAGAAATCGTTAGTTTATGTTTGTGAAAGTAGTAAGTCTCATTCTTTCATACAGGGATGCTTTAGTTGAGCTTTAGTAAAGCTAGGAATCCACCATTGCTGATTTTGCGTTGCGACTTGCTTTGCAACTGGGCATTCGATCGCCGTAGTGATTTCCACCAATGGCGAAGATGTGGTCAATTTCAGTCGGCAATCGGTCGGCGACCGGTATCAGTTCCTTGCGACCGTATTCAATCGCAGGTAGCAGGTTGCAAAGCAAGTCGCAACACAGAAAATCAGCAGTGGTTTCCTAGCTTTAGAGGCAACGGTTTACCTTCAGAATTTGTTTTTAAACCAGCTGGTCTTTCTAGAATCCAATTTCCTAGAAAAACCCAAAGCTGTGATATTGGAGGTAGTTGAACTGAAGACAGAGCCCCTCAGTCAGTAGACCATTCCGGTGTAACGTTTTTGAGTGTTCCCCATCTGTGAGTGTTCCCCTCCTATTGTCTGACGGAATAAGCCGCGACTCGACAATGGAGGACACACAGAGAAACGTGTCGATCTATCTGCCAGTGTTTCCAGAACAATAGGGGGAACACTGACACACGGAAACACTGAAAAACTTTACACCGGTGTGGCTCATTTGTTTAGTACGGTTGTGTCCTTACGAATGACTAAAAAAACATGCACACTGTGTACATGTACTTGTATTCACGTGCCAAATAACCTTCGAAAAACCCATCTATCATCGTCTTTCGTAACATTACACGTGCACACTGGACCCGAGCATGACAAACTCTTTCCCTTTCCGCGACATGGCAGTCAACAGTTGAAAAACAAAACGATTGAATTTCCCCAAATCATTTTATGAACAAATACAACCTGTGACAGCCAATGTATTAGCCAGAGATAATCTAACATAATTGCAATTTTACCCTATGAATGATGACTTAAATGACATGCACGACATGTGTTTCAACACAAATCGAATCTCATTTTATTAAATTCTCGTCACTTCTCGATCATGATGAATTTAAGTCCTCTCTCGACTTCCGCTCGTCATGTAGACTGATGGGATTGTTTGACCAGAACAAACCGCTCGATAAGTTTATATTGGATGGGGTCAACTCAATAACGAATTCCAGTCAGCGACTGGCTGAACTAACTGTTGATTCTAGTCAAACTCGTCTGATGAATTACGGGAGGAATCTTCACAGTCCCAGCTGTGTGATTGTCCACTTCAATGACAGGGCCTGTTGTTTGAAACTTAGGCCTACGCTTGCCTTTTCGCAGCGTTGTCTTCCTCAGTGGATAGAAGGAATTGTCGTTAGGGTTTGTCTTCGGGCATCACCACGGCCCACGTGGAATCGGTGCCCTCTGTTCGAAGAAATCATCATGTAAAACGTTACGTATAGTTGTCATTAGGGAGGTTGAGATCAGCGACTTATCACGGATCCTTATACGTATACGGATCGAAATGTGCACAAAATTTGTCATCGTTGTACAGAATTCTAACCGTATGCGGACAAGGATCCGTGGGTGATAAGTCGCTGATCTCAACCTCACTATCACTTATTTTTGCAAAAATGGAATCGTTCGTCGAAAAAACAACACCAATCGCCAAAGGAGGGCTCTTCTGACCATTTCAGATTTACGTGTAGATTTTAGGCCAAGGCACTAGCACAGTTTGAAACAGCACATATTGATAATCGCTTAGGCCTACTTCAGGCCACTAGCATGATCATGTAAACATCTTGTTGTAAGAAAAGGGTGATGACTTCATTGACCACGTTTTGATCATGATGAAGTGCTCTTACCAGGGATAGTGCATCAAATACTCTGCCTCAGAAAAAAATGCAGAAAATAAAAGCTGCAAAAAGGGCCCGTCCGGGAGTTGAACCCGGGACCTCTCGCACCCTAAGCGAGAATCATGCCTCTAGACCAACGGGCCATGCATACCAGACGAAGAAAGCCTCAGCAACAACTTTCAGTCTTCTTTCCAGACCGAGGCTCGACAAATTGAGTAATTATTTCAATTACACACCAATTAAAACCGGAGAGTCGTTCCATATACAAAGAAAACATCATCAGCAACAGATGAGAGACAGGACGGCCTGCTTTGCGATGACATGCATCTTCTTCTGTGTTACTGAACTAATTCTTGAGATCTTTCCGAAGCGAAAGCCTCTCTGTTCAGCGTTGATGACACTGGTAAACGGAGAAATCCGGTTCAAGGGTCCGTAAAAAATCGACCCATGGACTTCTGCATTATGGACGTTTCAGTTTCCATCCGAATTCTGCAGATCGCGCGGAAATCCTGTTCCTCTTCCGCTTTACATTAGTGTTCAGCAAGCCTTACGCAACCGGCGATTCTTTTGTCCTGATGTGGTATCGCCGACACCAATGAAATCCACTGCGATTGGGGCAGGAAACTGGACGCACCACCCGAAGATACCCGCTGTTTAGAACAGTCAGAGTACCGGTAGGCCGTTTGCCGTGATGGTAATCACCATCATTTTGCAATATTTGTTAAACCGTGGTTGTTCACTGGTACCTTCTGAAATGCTTGGAAAATGCGAAACAGGTCAGGAACTGAGGATCCTGCGACGAGGGCCCTGTTCTTGTGGGGGAAACTTCAGAAAATCAGTCCTTGAAGTTTAAATTCTTCTATTCCCACTGAACCAATGAAGGTCAATGTAACAACACCGACACGTCACATCCTGTCAAGGAAAATGATAGATCGACCCCAAACCATAATAATGTTTACTTTCAAGCGCATTACAATGTCGAGGGTATCAAATATTCTTCACGATTTTTTTCAACCTTTTCTTAAAGTCACCATTAGAAAGCAGCGCATAATCGTGAAGGATTGTTTAAGAAAATCCAACGAGTTTCGAGGGAAATTTGACACGTTCATTGACCACGTATGAATTCTAATCACTTTTTGATTTATGCACAAGGTCAGTGGGTAGGGATTGGCATTTCACTTGGGTTACACTGTTTACTTTTTCATATTTTAAAGCTTGAAATTGTATTCTCAACACGGACTTACACAATGTCATTTTTGAATGTTTGTCAGATGCTCCGCCGTAAGATGAATTAAACATCTTTGAGTTGGGTGCCACACCGGGGTATGAATCACTTAACCACAATTGCGGGGTCATCAATTATAACTTGAGTTCACTTTCTGGCGTTTTGAAGAATACAACTCGAAAGTGGAGCGCGATGTGTCAAACTCCTTTATTGAGATGTGGACATATTAAACACGTTTGAACAAGGCCCGTGTGTCTCACCGTTCTAAATCGTTTCATAAATGCCCCGTTGAGAATTAAACAGTCATCATTATCATTTTAACATCGTATACTTTCATATTCATTAGCGTTGTTATTACCCCGCTATCAAATTCTCATTATTCATCATCAACTTCGTTCCTATCTCCCGCTCCAAGTTCCTATTATCAGTTGCCCGGTGATGGTGATACAAAAGGCGGAATCGGACAGTTAGGCGGGGCACGGACCGAGGGTGGGTCGTTGTGACGAACTCAACACTCTATACATGTAGAATGAAACAGTCGCAAGCAACAGGTAATTCGAACTGATGAAATATTCAGGATTTCCAAACGACAAACTAATGGTACTGAACGCAGAAAGAACGATTCGCGACAGCTCTTTGTTAACTCGAGCAGGGGATATTAGTTAGTAAAGAAACAGCGTGCCCGAGGTTCAACAAAGTAAATACCACTTTAAGTACCGCCTAAATTGGCAATCAAACAGCTAATAAGCCCACAGAATAGACGCAGGAGAATGCAAATATACCTTTATGAAAATATAATTATTGAGATTCATGAATTGCGACAAGGAAAACGTCGCATCCTCACGAATCTAACCAAGCAGATATTAAATAAACACGCGGACAATGAAGCGAATTTCGCCCGATTTTCTACTCGGGTTCTGGTTTAGATTTTGCCGCGAGTTCAAAGTATCGGGCCTGACTGAGATCTGGTGTCGGTTGAATCAATCAGAGTGGAAGATAATACTACCAAATTTCTCTAAATTCATGCACGTTGCGCACTCCAAAAACATGATATACTACCAAATTCCTCCTGAATTCATGCACGTTGCGCACTCCTAAACATCAACGTGCATGGTTTCCATAGATGCATGTTTTCTGCACTGAACGAACAGGCCTGATATGCCTAAAGCCCTAATTAGGCCCTACATCAGACATCCGCAATGCTCTCACCACAACCAAATCGAGAGGGTGGCGTCGCAGTGAGTTACGCCGCAAAGTGTGTTTCAAGCGATGGCTCCCTCTCTCGCTGAGATTCTTCATAACATTCGTCCAGAACTCACCACCATATCGCTCTAATAAGGTATCCTCCTTCGACAAACGGCCCGAGGAATTATTATTTATTAGTATATTTAATGGTTCCATTAGTTTGATTCACTGAAAACATTTTATCATGAAAATGTCGAAGTGACAGCGCGTATAAAATGTCACTTTCTATGACCATTGTGCAGACGTATTCAAAGGTCACAGCGGGTGCGTCTACAATGTGACTCCAGAAATTGCGGACTGTTTGTGTGGCTTATGGTACAACCATTTCGTTATCGGTCCTGTGTTGTGTTTTCCTTTGCACCACAAAAGTTCGCTGAGCAGCAACAAGAGAGGGACAGCCAGGTTCTGTTTCAGGACCTGGCAGAATATCCCAGCATGTTATCTAGGTAATTACGACTGATAACTGACAATCAGTGACTGGACTTCAATACATCTTAAGATACGTGTATTTCCAGTCGATCCAAACTAAACAAAAGATTCACTTATTCACCTGAAACTGCCGAATAGTCAAAATGGACTTCCTGGCCTGACGTTCGGCTTTTTGTGTCACTAGACTTGGCATTTTGAGGCACCCAGACTGTCTCGGTAGGGGGTCTCGATCTAGCTATTGAGAGGTAAGAGATATGGCAGAAATATTGATGATAATTACAGGCAATTGAACCACAATATCAATAGGTATCGAGCACTAAAAGATCTCTCCGTTGTCGGAGTTTGTGACATTTGTACAAACGGATCAGAGGCCTAGTGTTCCTAACCCAGGGAATCGCATTTAGCGTTGAATGACATCTCAAAGGCCTTTTTTAGATCTTGATGAAATTCAATCCTCTTCCACACGGACGTTTCCGTCGCCTATTACATTTGCACGAAGTTTCTTTCAGCTTATCCTCAAAACTTTGAAACCGATAGCACGATCTAGACGCTGTCGGTCACCCGTCAGAAAGCAACTCGGTGGGCCTACCCGCTGCGCTAAATCATACCTAGATGACTATTAGTAGATGTTTCTTGCCAATAAGCATAATATCACCAGACAAGCGTTCAGAACATCCACCGTTGCGTGTAACACGTTGAGAGCGGCTAAACCACCTATTATAGCGACAGCACGGAACTCTATAAAGGAATATGAAAATCCGAAAAACATTCTGAAAAATTATTATAAACTCTCATGAATGGGTCTAACTCCTATTAAGGTTTATTTTACCCCCATTAACTTGCATTACAATGACTTCAAAGCTATTAAGTCCATATACGACAAAGGGGTCTTGCTCGGTGTCAGGTATAATTGAAGTCCCGATATTAATCTTCCATCAAAAAGATCGGATGAAAAGTGGCCGTGCACCCAGTGCGAAAAAAAATGCATCTACGTGTATGTTCGTCTTCTTCTTCAATCTGTGTCATTCGTTTGACCTTCAAATCCGAAAATCTTGTCTTTCGACAAAATGTGCCGTCTGCCGGAGATCCTCCACCATTCCCCACAGCTTTGTCTTCACTCGACAGGATGGTTGGTTCTGACCTGCAGAGTCCCTGCTGTCGACTGGTAATTTGGCATGTCTGGGGACAGTTCCGCAGAGTGTCTTCAGGGTGGTTGGTTCCGCCCAGACTTCCTGTTGACTGGTCATGTCTGTAGGATGTGTTCAGTTTGTCTTACAATCTCCACATTTATGTTTGGCTGTGGCTTGGACTCGGTCATCTCTCAGATGTTTATTGAGTCGGCAGTGCCATGTTCTGAGACGGCAGTTCGAAAACTGGCCTTCTCTGTTCAGCTTGAGATGATTGCATTGCTTGACGTCCCTTGGCATTCCCCGACCTTTCCCAATCTTTCAGGTGGTGAGCAACCTTCCGAACACTTTTTAGCGAATCAAGGAGGACGGCAAAGACCTGCTTGTCTTCTTTTCCCAGCGAACCTCATGATCCGATCTTTTCGTTTCAGGTCCCGACGCCAGCATTCTCCTACAGCCATTCCGTAAACCCAAGCGGATAAGAACAGCCTTCTCTCCGTCCCAGCTTCTCCGTCTCGAGCACGCCTTCGAGAAGAACCACTACGTGGTCGGCCAAGAACGGAAAGACCTTGCTGCCAGTTTAAGTCTCACAGAAACACAGGTAAGAAGCAGTTTTTGCGATTGATTGAAGGGTTCTAAAAAGGCCCTGATTAGACGTGCCATCGCTGAAAAAAAATCAGTGTCAGGGTTATTGCACCCTGAAACTATATGAAAGTTGTTACAGAGCAAAATAATCTAGACGCATGCGAAAGGACGTGCGCAATTCAATATGCGCTACGAGCATGCGCATAAAGCGGAGGGTGCTGAAATGTGTTCCTCAGCATTTAATAACAAATTATATCACGGACGAACAAAAAAGATGGTCCCAGTGATATATTAACTGTTTGCTTCAGTGTCGGTCGATCGATATCAAATTGGAAATTGAGGCTTAAACATCTACCGATGAACACGGTTGCGATATACTACAAGACTTGAAGTAAAAGCATCAGTTGTTATCTTGGCGTTATTGCCAAACTCCTTGAGAGAAGGATAACACCAAGATAGATATAATATAATATCATTTTGACAAACTTTGTCCAGCTAGTTATTCTCCGAGTTTCACCTGGCGGAACGCACGTTGAGACTGGATCCAATGTTAACTCTTGTTTGACTTACTTACATGTACCTACGTGTACGTTTGATGTGTGCAACTACGGAGAGCAAATCCATGAATTTTCATTCTCATGAATAAGGGAGGGGAATGTTTCGGCAGGAGGGGTTAAAGGGATACTCCACTCATTGTAAGCTTTTGAATTTTTATCAATCCATAGAGACTAATGCCATGAATTGTTATGTCACTAGTGTCAATAGGCTGATGACCTTTGTAGTGAATGAGCTAATACTGTGACTGCCTAGGCCTATTGGTTGTTCCTTCATAAATATGCATTGAGCACACATGACATCATGTGTGCTGTGCTATGGTCCCCTTGGGATTCAATTAAAATACTTAAAATGATGAGTTTGCTGATTTTTAAAAAATCTGACACGTTGCAGATATCAATGAATTTGAATGTATTAATGATATTTCAAAAATTCAAAATTTTACACAATGAGTGGAGTATCCCTTTAAGGGCGAGGGCCCAGTTTGCCACAGTGAATGCGGACCCTTAAATAATGCCATTCAAGGAAGGTAGGAGGGTGTAAGGTAAACAGACTGACAAAGATAAAGTGAAAAAGAGGCGGTTGGCATAACATCACGAGGGTCTTCAACCGTCTTGAAAGCAATGGAAGGATTTTGTGCCTTCTTGACGAACACTGACTCAGAAATGTGCAAATTGAAACAAGAAAAGTAAGTTTGTCTGTTTTGTAACAAAAATGTGCCCGGCTAAATCATGTTTGAGATCATTTTCGCTGAACTTGACAAACGTGGAAAATGAGATGGCATTCCTAATAGCAATCAGTATGGCTTTATTTGTTTGGCGGCTGAAGAATTTTCCTTGCATTTCTCTACACCTGTAATTAGAGTTGATTAAGTTTACATGTTTATGTTAGGCCAATGAAATTCGTCTTTCTTGTCGACATGCAAGGACACCCATTCAAATGAGTACACATTAAACCACAAAACCACGAACTGTCGGCCAGTAAACCAGACATAATGCATAACTTAGGTAACGCTCTACTAATTCAATTTAATCAGGCCCATAAAACAAGGCTTGCTACTCAGTCAGACGAAAAGGTGAAATTAAAGGCCACATTCTGCTTAAGTGGGGGCCAAACGGTTGTGATTTCCATAAACAGGTCGTTGCAGCGGTCATTATCGACTAATTAAGATTCATTAGGAATGTCTTGGGCTGCCCGATATCAGCATTTTGATAAGGTTACCTGGGCGGTCTGTCAACTCATTCGCTACGTGGCCCGAGCAGGTGACATCATCTTATCAACATGATTAACAAAAACCAAAAATAGATAAATTATCTATTTTTGCAAAAACTGATATTTTTCACGAAAACGAAAATTATCACGGTTTCTGCAAGTGCAAGGATTACAGAGTAGAAATACCAATCCGAAATATGCCAACCCACGAGTAGAAATCGTTAGTTTATGTTTGTGAAAGTAGTAAGTCTCATTCTTTCATACAGGGATATGCTTTAGTTGAGCTTTAGTAAAGCTAGGAATCCACCATTGATTTTCAAGCTGATTTTGCGTTGCGACTTGCTTTGCAACTGGGCATTCGATCGCCGTAGTGATTTCCACCAGTGGCGAAGATGTGGTCAATTTCAGTCGGCAATCGGTCGGCAACCGGTATCAGTTCCTTGCGATCGTATTCAATCGCAGGTAGCAGGTTGCAAAGCGAGTCGCAACGCAGAAAATCAGCAGTGGTTTCCTAGCTTTAGAGGCAACGGTTTACCTTCAGAATTTGTTTTTAAACCAGCTGGTCTTTCTAGAATCCAATTTCCTAGAAAAACCCAAAGCTGTGATATTGGAGGTAGTTGAACTGAAGACAGAGCCCCTCAGTCAGTAGACCATTCCGGTGTGGCTCATTTGTTTAGTACGATTGTGTCCTTACGAATGACTAAAAAAACATGCACACTGTGTACATGTACTTGTATTCACGTGCCAAATAACCTTCGAAAAACCCATCTATCATCGTCTTTCGTAACATTACACGTGCACACTGGACCCGAGCATGACAAACTCTTTCCCTTTCCGCGACATGGCAGTCAACAGTTGAAAAACAGAACGATTGAATTTCCCCAAATCATTTTAAGAACAAATACAACCTGTGACAGCCAATGTATTAGCCAGAGATAATCTAACATAATTGCAATTTTACCCTATGAATGATGACTTAAATGACATGCACGACATGTGTTTCAACACAAATCGAATCTCATTTTATTAAATTCTCGTCACTTCTCGATCATGATGAATTTAAGTCCTCTCTCGACTTCCGCTCGTCATGTGGACTGATGGGATTGTTTGACCAGAACAAACCGCTCGATAAGTTTATATTGGATGGGGTCAACTCAATAACGAATTCCAGTCAGCGACTGGCTGAACTAACTGTTGATTCTAGTCAAACTCGTCTGATGAATTACGGGAGGAATCTTCACAGTCCCAGCTGTGTGATTGTCCACTTCAATGAGAGGGCGTGTTGTTTGAATCTTAGGCCTACGCTTGCCTTTTCGCAGCGTTGTCTTCCTCAGTGGACAGAAGGAATTGTCGTTAGGGTTTGTCTTCGGGCATTACCACGGCCCACGTGGAATCGGTGCCCTCTGTTCGAAGAAATCATCATATAAAACGTTACGTACATGTAGTTGTCATTAGGGAGGTTGAGATCAGCGACTTATCACGGATCCTTATACGTACACTGAAAAAAAAATCCTAATCGTGTTGAGTACCTTCGGGGTACTCGTTTTGTCCGTGAGATGAGTAGAAAGGTACTCATATTGAGTAGAAAGGTACTGATAGCGAGTAGAAAGATACTCATAGCGAGTAGCAAGGAACTCCAAATGCAGCTCCTTGGCCCGATGAGTACCCAATTAGTACCCAATTGGTACCTTTCTACTCATCTCACGGACAAAATGACTGATGAGTAGCCCAAAGTACTCAACATGAGCCGAAATTTTTTTTCAGTGTAGGCCTATACGGATCGAAATGTGCACAAAATTTGTCATCGTTGTACAGAATTCTAACAGTATACGTATAAGGATCCGTGGGTGATAAGTCGCTGATCTCAACCTCACTATCACTTATTTTTGCAAAAATGGAATCGTTCGTCGAAAAAAAAACATCAATCGCCAAAGGAGGGCTCTTCTGACCATTTCAGATTTACGTGTAGATTTTAGGCGAAGGCACTAGCACAGTTTGAAACAGCACATATTGATAATCGCTTAGGCCTACTTCAGGTCACTAGCATGATCATGTAACATCTTGTTGTAAGAAAAGGGAAGGTGATGACTTGACCACGTTTTGATTATGATGAAGTGCTCTTACCAGGGATAGTGCATCAAATTCTCTGCCTCAGAAAAAATTATGCAGAAAANCAACAACTTTCAGTCTTCTTTCCAGACCGAGGCTCGACAAATTGAGTAATTATTTCAATTACACACCAATTAAAACCGGAGAGTCGTTCCATATACAAAGAAAACATCATCAGCAACAGATGAGAGACAGGACGGCCTGCTTTGCGATGACATGCATCTTCTTCTGTGTTACTGAACTAATTCTTGAGATCTTTCCGAAGCGAAAGCCTCTCTATTCAGCGTTGATGACACTGGTAAACGAAGAAATCCGGTTTAAGGGTCCGTAAAAAATCGATCCATGGACTTCTGCATTATGGACGTTTCAGTTTCCATCCGAATTCTGCAGATCGCGCGGAAATCCTGTTCCTCTTCCGCTTTACATTAGTGTTCAGCAAGCCTTACGCAACCGGCGATTCTTTTTGTCCTGATGTAGTATCGCCGACACCAGTGAAATCCACTGCGATTGGGGCAGGAAACTGGACGCACCACCCGAAGATACCCGCTGTTTAGAACAGTCAGAGTACCGGTAGGCCGTTGGCCGTGATGGTAATCACCATCATTTTGCAACATTTGTAAACCGTGATTGTTCACTGGGAAAGAGCTCAGGAACTCAGGATCCTGCGACAGGACCCGTTCTTGTGGGGGAACTTCAGAAAATCAGTCCTTGAAGTTTAAATTCTTCTATTTCCATTGAACCAATGAAGGTCAATGTAACAACACTGACACGTCACATCCCGTCAAGGAAAATGATAGATCGACCCCAAACCATAATAATGTTTACTTTCAAGCGCATTACAATGTCGAGGGTATCAAATATTCTTCACGATTTTTTTCAACCTTTTCTTAAAGTCACCATTAGAAAGCAGCGCATAATCGTGAAGGATTGTTTAAGAAAATCCACCGAGCTTTGAGGGAAATTTGACACTTTCATTGACCACGTATGAATTCTAATCACTTTTTGATTTATGCACAAGGTCAGTGGGTAGGGATTGGCATTTCACTTCGGTTACACTGTTTACTTTTTCATATTTTAAAGCTTGAAATTGTATTCTCAACACGGACTTACACAATGTCATTTTTGAATGTTTGTCAGATGCTCCGCCGTAAGATGAATTAAACATCTTTGAGTTGGGTGCCACACCGGGGTATGAATCACTTAACCACAATTGCGGGGTCATCAATTATAACTTGAGTTCACTTTCTGGCGTTTTGAAGAATAAAACTCGAAAGTGGAGCGCGATGTGTCAAACTCCTTTATTGAGATGTGGACATATTAAACACGTTTGAACAAGGCCCGTGTGTCTCACCGCTCTAAATCGTTTCTTAAATGCCCCGTTGAGAATTAAACAGTCATCATTATCATTTTAACATCGTATACTTTCATATTCATTAGCGTTGTTATTACCCCGCTATCAAATTCTCATTATTCATCATCAACTTTGTTCCTATCTCCCGCTCCAAGTTCCTATTATCAGTTGCCCGGTGATGGTGATACAAAAGGCGGAATCGGACAGTTAGGCGGGGCACCGACCGGTATACATGTAGAATGAAACAGTCGCAAGCAACAGGTAATTCGAACTGATGAAATATTCAGGATTTCCAAACGACAAACTAATGGTACTGAACGCAGAAAGAACGATTCGCGACAGCTCTTTGTTAACTCGAGCAGGGGATATTAGTTAGTAAAGAAACAGCGTGCCCGAGGTTCAACAAAGTAAATACCACTTTAAGTACCGCCTAAATTGGCAATCAAACAGCTAATAAGCCCGCAGAATAGACGNATCACGTGCCCTAATTCAGTAAGTCTATTGAAGGCCTATTCAAACCGGGGCCTATTCAAACATTTATGTTGATCCCAATAACAGGTTACGCAGGTGTTTATGACTGTCACAAGGCCTGCATCAATGGGAGTTGACCACGATTACCCAGTGCAACTTACACCGGTGTGTCAGTCACCAAGTTGGCCTATTGTGAGAGACACGATTCATAATTTCACAAGGGGTCCATTACTCCATGTCAGTCGCTCCTTTTGTGGTTGAGAGGCTAATAAATATTCACGACTGGGTAATGCTAAAACCCTGTGCCTTGAGTGCCTGGAACGAATGGCAAGAACTGGGAAAACCATTTTACAAAATCATCTGTAACTTTGCTTTAAATGGGAATTTTAGCATTCCGAAAATTTTCATGTGTCCAGAAACAGACTGGCTTCAAAACAGTGCCAGTTTCAACCCGAACAAGTGAGTATTAAAAAAAACATGATATTTTGGCCAAATTTCAAACTTTTGCCAAAAACACAGTTGTGTAATGATTTCACGTTTTATGGTCTTAAAAGGTGTCCTAGTGGCCCTAGATTATGCGCATGAAAAGAAAACGTGGCTATGAAAAATATTCATTGAGATATGCCGGAAAATTAGCTGGGCATTTATTATTGACTAAGGGTGTACTACCAAATTCCTCCTGAATTCATGCACGTTGCGCACTCCTAAACATCAACGTGCATGACTTCCATAGATGCATGTATTCTGCACTGAACGAACAGGCCTAATATGCCTAAAAGCCCTAATTAGGCCCTACATCAGACACCCCCAATGCTCTCACCACAACCAAATCAAGAGGGTGGCGTCGCAGTGAGTTGCGCCGCAAAGTGTGGACGGTGTGGGCGGCTTTCAAGCGATGGCTCCCTCTCTCGCGGCGATTCTTCATAACATTCGTCCAGAACTCACAACCATATCGCTCTAATAAGGTATCCTCCTTCGACAAACGGCCCGAGGAATTATTATTTATTAGTATATTTAATGGTTCCATTAGTTTGATTCACTGAAAACATTTTATCATGAAAATGTCGAAGTGACAGCGCGTATAAAATGTCACTTTCTATGACCATTGTGCAGACGTATTCAGAGGTCACAGCGGGTGCGTCTACAATGTGACTCCAGAAATTGCGGACTGTTTGTGTGGCTTATGGTACAACCATTTCGTTGTCGGTCCTGTGTTGTGTTTTCCTTTGCACCACAAAAATTCGCTGAGCAGCAACAAGAGAGGGACAGCCAGGTTCTGTCTCCCGACCTGGCTGAATATCCCAGCATGTTATCTATAGGTAATTACGACTGATAACTAACAATCAGTGACTGGACTTCAATACATCTTAAGATATTTCCAGTCGATTCAAACTAAACAAAAGACTCGCCCGTTCACCTGAAACTGCCGAATAGTCGAAATGGACTTCCTGGCCTGACGTTCGGCTTTTTGTGTCACTAGACTTTGGCATTTTGAGGCGCCCAGACTGTCTCTGTAGGGGGTCTCGATCTAGCTATTGAGAGGTAAGAGATATGGCAGAAATATTGATGATAATTACAGGCAATTGAACCACAATATCAATAGGTATCGAGCACTAAAAGATCTCTCCGTTGTCGGTGTTGGTGACATTTGTACAAATGGATCAGAGGCCTAGTGTTCCTAACCCAGGGAATCGCATTGACTGACATCTCAAAGGCCTTTTTTTAGATCTTGATGAAATTCGATCCTCTTCCACAGCGGAGGTTTCCGTCGCCTATTACATTTGCACGAAGTTTCTTTCAGCTTACCCTCAAAACTTTGAAACCGATAGCACGATCTAGACGCTGTCGGTCACCCGTCACAAAGCAACTCGGTGAGCCTACCCGCTGCGCTAAATCATACCTAGATGACTATTAGTAGATGTTTCTTGCCAATAAGCATAATATCACCAGACAAGGCGTTCAGAACATCCACCGTTGCGTGTAACACGTTGAGAGCGGCTAAACCACCTATTATAGCGACAGCACGGAACTCTATAAAGGAATATGAAAATCCGAAAAACATTCTGAAAAATTATTATAAACTCTCATGAATGGGTCTAACTCCTATTAAGGTTTATTTTACCCCCATTAACTTGCATTACAATGACTTCAAAGCTATTAAGTCCATATACGACAAAGGGGTCTTCCTCGGTGTCAGGTATAATTGAAGTCCCGATATTAATCTTCCATCAAAAAGATCGGATGAAAAGTGGCCGTGCACCCAGTGCGAAAAATGCATCTACGTGTATGTTCGTCTTCTTCTTCAATCTGTATTCGTTTGACCTTCAAATCCGAAAATCTTGTCTTTCGACCAAATGTGTCGTCTGTTGGAGATCCTCCACCATTCCCCACATGCTGCTTTGTCTTCAGGATGGTTGGTTCTGGCCAGAGTCCCTGCTCTCGACTGGTCATTTGGCATGTCTGGGGACAGTTCCGCAGAGTGTCTTCAGGGTGGTTCCGCCCAGACTTCCTGTTGACTGGTCATGTCTAGGATGTGTTCAGTTTGTCTTACAATCTCCACATTCATGTTTCATGGCTGTGGCTTGGACTCGGTCATCTCAGATGTCGGCAGTGCCTTGTTCTGAGCCGGCAGATCGAAAACTAACTTTCTCTATTCAGCTTGGGATGATTGCATTCCTTGACGTTCCTTGGCATTCCCCGACCTTTCCCAACCTTCCAGGTGGCTAGCAACCTTCCGACCACTTTTTAGCGAATCGAGGAGGACGGCAAAGACCTGCTTGTCTCCTTTTCCCAGCGAACCTCATGATCCGACCTTCTCGTTTCAGGTCCCGACGCCAGCATTCTCCTACAGCCATTCCGTAAACCCAAGCGGATAAGAACAGCCTTCTCTCCGTCCCAGCTTCTCCGTCTCGAGCACGCCTTCGAGAAGAACCACTACGTGGTCGGCCAAGAACGGAAAGACCTCGCTGCCAGTTTAAGTCTCACAGAAACACAGGTAAGAAGCAGTTTTTGCGATTGATTGAAGGGTTCTAAAAAGGCCCTGATTAGACGTGCCATCGCTGAAAAAAATCAGTGTCAGGGTTATTGCACCCTGAAACTATATGAAAGTTGTTACAGAGCAAAATAATCTAGACGCATGCGAAAGGACGTGCGCAATTCAATATGCGCTACGAGCATGCGCATTCAAAGCGGAGGGCGCTGAAATGTGTTCCTCAGCATTTAATAACAAATTATATCACGGACGAACAAAAAAGATGGTCCATGTGATATATTAACTGTTTGCTTCAGTGTCGGTCGATCGATATCAAATTGGAAATTGAGGCTTAAACATCTACCGATGAACACGGTTGCGATACTTCAAACAAATACACAATTTCCTTAAAAAATATCATGTTTATGAAAAATACTAGATATAAGCGCTTTTCAATGAATTGGATAAATTTGTTTTACCAATCCAGACTGATCCTATATATCGTGTCGGCTAATTCCATGTTTATCGACCGCAACCCGCGGAAGATAATTCCAATATTTCATTAAGCCTTGATTAAGAGCCTAATTTAGTTTAAAAGCCAGCTATCAAACAGATAAATCCAGTTTGATGAATTGAACTCATAACTCGACGAGTGCGACGAGTCTGAAATCTCTTTTGTGGCGCACTCGCCCAGAATGGAAATTTTCAAATTTCCGGACAAGATAAACTCGGGTAATTAAATTTATCTAGGCAGTGAGTGGGTCTTTTATGAGCACATGGTGGCTATTGTGAATCTAAGGTGGAGTAATTTACTCCATTACAATTTATTAGCCTGTGTAATGGCAAATATGGATTGCTTCGGATCACTGATAGAAAACTCCTGCGGCAGAGAACGG
>NMRB01000379.1:3985-31688 GCA_002633025.1 Notospermus geniculatus | reverse complement strand
TCGGATCACTGATAGAAAACTCCTGCGGCAGAGAACGGCCACGGAGTCCCGCCTGCGCCAGCGTAACCGCCCAGGGCGGCGGTCCGGCCGCTAAAAACAGACCCCAGATCTAAGGTCATCTAAATATTTTGTTTCACGACCTAATAGGAAGGCATAGAGAGAGTGGAAACATTTTGATCAAGTCGATTTATTATTCTAAATGTGGTTAAGTGGATAGTGATTGAGGCCATTAGCCAGCTTATTAAGAGATTTGAATGGAATATGTGTGTAAGAGGGGCACATCAGAAAGCTATTAGTGCAGAGACACACCGCTAATGGTTATGATAATACGGCCCAGTTGAAAAGATCGGCAAATAGTTGCGAGGCTTCGGGCGTCACCGGGCAACGAATAGAGAAATATTTTTGTGGGAACTTGATGTGTTGTATTAAATGTTTTGATGATCGTGATGGTGTAAAGGAAAGTATGAAATCCCATTTGGAACTTTTCTTTTTCGTTCTGGTATTGACGTGGTGAGACTTGCCGAGGTGACATTGATTAATCATCACATTAGAAATCGAATTAGACTGTTCTTGGGATGCATTCATGGCATACTGGTCATTTCATGACCGATTTGGGCCAAATTGGATTGGCGGGAGCAAAAGCGAAAAGGACATAGATCTATCTTAAAACATGTAAAACGTCATTTTTAATATATTTTTAATATATTTTAATATATTTTTAATTTTTATACTTTTTATTTATTTTTTATTTTTTTATACATGTATATTTTTATATTTTTTTAAGTATATTTTAAATATTTCAATATATTTAAATAAACTGAACTTAGAATGCCAGGATACTTGAAGAGACTGATTCTGATACTGATCTAATGTAATGCAACAATCGAGATCGTCCCGCTACTGGTAACACTGCTGACGTTAAGATATCCAACATAGAGCACAAAAAACGACAAACAAAATGATAGTACATGTAAACGTGTAAAGTCGTCTCTCCGAATTTCGCAAATTTTCGACCTCAACCGGGGTCTTCCTCAGGCACTTTCAAGTAGAGATCACAGAAGTGAATGAGTTGACCTTAAGGTTATTTTTTACACTGCAATGTACGCCAGAAACAGCGTTTATAGTGTTACATGTAGTTAATAGAGAGTTTAAAAGATCACAGGCTAACGATAACATTTACGTTAACAATATTTTTTGTACATGAACTACATGCAAGAAATAGCGTTAACGTAAAGTTAGTGTGTGATCTCTTAAACTCTGTAAGGTAGAAAAAACGCTTTTATCTGTACATTCAACATTTCTACAGAAGGCAAGTCCTGCTTTAGCGTAATGAGGCGATGTCGTCATTATATGATTGTTTTTATAAGAAATGGGGAGAAAATGATCCGATACGGTGAATGCGTCCATCACCCACCGCGCCCTAACCACGTATTGCCCTCCTTAAGATATTTTCCTGTTCGATATTGTCGCCGCTAATGTCCCGTAACAAACACACTGGCGTGCTCATGCCATGAAAGGCTGACAAATCACTCAATAATAATCACCACGTGAATCTATTGATGACAAAACAAAATGGTCGAATCTCACCGCATAAAGAGTAGAACATATCTCATTACTCATGCAACGATCCGTGTGGATTTCACCATTATGCGCCGCGTGCGATTTTCGCCATTTTCGATTATCTAAAATGGCCGACAAGACGCGAAAGTGTCCCGTCCTAATTTCCTACTTTTTAGAAAGAAATAATCAAGTTCTTTCGCTCTCTTGCCCTCTTGCGGTTCATTACGTTGGGTTCACTCAACACTTAGGAATCACACGACGAAACCATTGATTCGTGATTTGCATTTCGGCGGTCGTCGGCCATCTTGGTCTTACATTTATAGGGACAAGGTCAAGGTCATAGGTGAAGGTCGTGTGGGATGACGGTTGTGTGGAGCGCCACAAAATACATATTCGCTATCATTTGGCACTCTTATGACTGGTTTCTGCTAATCATTACGTGAGGTCAAAAAACGTTGTCCTCTCACCTGACCTGCTCTTCAAATCATAAACTCATTTTTCATCGTGTTATAATATATGCCACATCGTGCACCTGTGACAAAAGTTAGTTCAGTAAGTAAACAGTGGTTACTAAGACCGCGTGAAGGGCAAAATCATTAATCATTAGTCCACAGGAACATGGCAATGACATGTTAACGGTACTTCTAATCTTAACAGTTATATACTCAGAAAGGTCAGATCGAAGGTCACGGAGAGTCAAATTTTATATTGATATTAATGATAATTACATTTTATTTGGCAACATTGTCTCCACTTTCAAAATATGACGAGATATAACCCCCTAGGGGTTCGTAGGACCGTGACAAATGTTAATAAAACATAATGCTCAAGGTTTCGTCGTGACTTTAAGAAACGGACCCCTATTCATCCTCCCGCGATATCGCAAGATCTGTAACAGTCTTGGCAAAACACAGGGCGGTGGAGAACATCCCAGACAATACAAAGAAAATCACGGGCAATTTCATCTTGATCGATTACAAAGAATAACCCATCTGACAAGTATTGTGCCGACTGACTTAGGGCAGGGCCATCTTTTTGTTCTACAAGTCCATGTCAGATCGTATCGATGAAAGACACTGTTTAACGTCACTATAGCAAATTTGGTCACAGTAGTTATTTAGGCTATTATAAAGATAAATGCGTCTATCTTACCTGAGTGACTTTCGGGGTATTATTTGAAGCTGGGTAGCTTCTTTAGTAGGTGAGTCACGCACGTCATCTCCGAGGTATTGTGCGCGACGGGAAAGCATCCATTGGAAAAGTTTATAGGACAATTACAGCAGATCATAAGCCCTTAATTGGCTTCCTCTCTGCTGGGGCCCTGAGAATCTTTGTGGACCATTTTCTAAATGGTCCACAGGCTCCCCATCATTCGAACTTGTTATTATCATGAAAATAAGATCGAATTGGGTGGTTTGAACTCGCCTTCATGCCACCATATACGTGTATATGACGGTTTCCAAAATTCTATACAAAAGTGGTACAGACAAATTTGTTATTTTTATCTTGCGTTTCATCGAGCGTGGGGCTCGATCCCAGTACCCTAATGTTGGGAGTAACTGAGCTAGCAACAGCTGATGCTATGGGACGAAGAACAAGACACGAAATCAGAAATTCCGATCGAAGTGCTTGATTCATGCTATAGGTGGTGGTCTGTCATAAACCTATAGATCGTTTCTCGCGGGACGGTTGCTACGAGTTACGTCTTCATGACGTTGCGTCATACGCATGCGTCGCCAGCTGGGTGGAAAATGTGAAAGTTTTAAGGCATTTTCCAGTAAGTTTGCCCCCCGAATTCGTGGTGTTTGAAGCGGCTAAATTTTATGAAATCGATATGGCATAGAGAGATCAAGCGTTCCAGGTAGCATCAGTCGATTTTCATATAAATTGTGCGGCGATTGTCCAAGAAAACTATACATTACTGACATTTGCCGATCTTGGCATTCAATTAAGCTACATACTAAATTTGGCCAGAAATGTGAAATTTCACCCGTAACTACCTTTCTGTGCAAGTTTGGATGTAATCTGATCTATATTACTGTGTTAATTTTACGCCTGAATCCTAAAAATTTCAATGGAAAATCCATTACGATGTGACGTTCTTCCACCCAGCTGGCGACGCATGCGTATGACGCGACGTCGTGAAGACGCAACTCACAGCAACCGCCCCAAAATTCCCTGCGCGGAAACGATCTATAGAGGCTATGCACCTACGTCATTATCCTTGCATAATTAGCGCATTCATACACAATCAGCCATGGGTCTGGAGGGAAACTTTACATTACAAATGTATTAGAAAAGGTGTGAACTGCTAATTTTCACGCCTGATAAACAGTTGGAACAGTTGGAATGATTTTAGAAGTACCCCGGTAGTCAACATAATATTTTGCCTGATAAACAAGTATTAAATGGGGATTGCCAAATTTGGGGAGATGTGGTTTTATTCTCCAGTACATATACCAGAAAGTTGGAATGATTTTAGAAGTACCCCGGTAGTCAACATAATATTTTGCTTTTGGTCTCATTAGCTTCAGTAATTTCTAATCTTGGAGGAATAAACGTCAGGTTTTATTCCTCCAAGTTCTAATAAACCTTCCAGATCCAATATGGCGGCATAAACTAAGGGCTAAACAGGAAGTGACATCACGTGCATACCCTCTATAGGTCAATGCTTATTAAACGCTAAGCCTATACTTGTGATAGGCCAAATGAACGCATATTACATCATAAATTATCCATGATCGTCGACCTTAAATACAGTGAGCGTCCACGGACGAGAGAACAGGTATAGTTTGTACTAAGGAGGTATTGACACATATCGATCGCCGGTTGAACCATCGGGACTCCGTGGCGCAACGGTAGCGCGTCTGACTCCAGATCAGAAGGTTGCGTGTTCGAATCACGTCGGGGTCAAGGTATTTTTGTCGAATTGTTTTTCATCTTTTTTTTTCTCAAATTCTATTCCCTTCAATGATTTCTTCAATTAGCAATTCATTGCCTTTTCATGACTTCATTTTCCAAACAGATGATATCTAAGTTTTTTAAGTACGAATGGGAACCCTATATATTGGGTATTATGAATAAAGACTAGTAAATGCTTTCAGTTGAATTTTTCAATACAAATGCAGGAAGCAATGCTCTACAAATCTGAAGTAAAAGCGTTTGCTAGTCTTTATTCATGACCCAGTATTTTGGGATAAATGCTGGTATTTACGTAGGTATTAATCTCCTGCCTTACATGTAGGTAAAATTGTGGTCCCACTCATATCAACTTGGACCCACACATTTCGCATTCTTCATGACATGGCACCATCTTATCTGAAAGAGCTCGTATCAGAATATAAGCCTTCTCGCAGTCTGAGGTCCAGTACCTCGAACTTGCTCAGAGTGACAAAAACCAAGGGAACTTTGGGAGACAGGTCATTCCGGGCATCTGGGCCAAAATTGTGGAATGCCCTACCTGAAAGCCTAAGGAGTGAAGAGAGGATAGAAACGTTTGGAAAGGGCTTGAAGACACATTTTTTTCGCCAAGTTTATCTGGACCAGTAGTCCTGTCTTCAGTTTTTTTTTGCTCCTCTCTCCTCTTTCAGTGACTCTGAGTATTAACAGTGCAATTATTGAATGTTTTAGCAGCAATGTATTTTAATGTGTTTCGTCTTAATTTTCAATAATGTTTTATGTAAAGTGCCTTAGAGCATGTTTTATGTATTGGGCACTTAAAAATACAGTAAATAATAATAAATAATAATAATAATCAAAATCATTATGACTCCGGTCTCCGCTCCGAGTGGAGTTATCCGAAGGCGAAGTGACCGGAGGCGTTTGAAAAATTTCACGATGTCGGTTCCTCTCCTCAACTCTCTCACACACCGCCCCACCATCTTATTTGTGTGGTCCAGGCAATTAAATCGAGATGACACTCTAATTGAGGATTCATTAGCACCGATTGTAAAGGAGGAAGGGCCTTGGGCCATGAACGTGACAGCATCAACAAGTCTGCATCCCCATCACTGGAATCGTATTCCCTGTGAATGGCGATCTCTGAGGTCTGTGTCACTGGGTCTCATTTTCCCATGACCATCACAATGGGAGATAATCAGATTGATGTCCTAGACACTGTTATCATTCAAGTGACTTCACCATTTGACATTCGTGAGTTAGTAGGGAGGTTTAGAAATCAACCATAAACGTAAACTTTACGACAACTTTATTTTTCATACGACACATTAACCAGGTTTTATATTGCATTTTCGGTACAAAAATAACGTTTACGTTTACGTTTATCGGTTTGATTTCTAAACCTCCCTATTCTACGATTTTACCTCAGTTTACAATATTTGCCTATCAGAGTGGCACAGTATCAACGCCTTATCGTCTCCGAGATCCCCAGTCGGCCCAGCTCTTCCGGATAGATAGGGCGACTCACTTCGGCAATGCAGGTTTTCTTCGGGCACTCCGGTTAAATGCACTACAAAACTTTAAGGCCAAGCATTTGCTAGCTTTTATGAATATCAGCCATTGCTCTTACCATGGCAAAAAAAATGTTATATTTTTACCATATGAACGCATGACATTTGTTGCTCATCGCCAACTTGCCTCACGCATTTTTACTCTCGTCAATTACGCCTAGAATTCACGGGGTAAAAAATATTCCACCGAACGTGGGGCTCGAACCCACGACCCTGGGATTAAGAGTCCCATGCTCTACCAACTGAGCTAGCCCGGCTGATACAAGGATGATGAGTATGACATAAAATGAGCGCAATAATTCAAATGATGAAAGCTCAGTTCGGTGTGATGCCATACCGGCAATTATTTTCTAGGTCATTGTAATGTCAAACACATATTTATGCGTATTGTTGTCCATACGTACATCACCATAAATTATCGATGAATGCCCGACGTACACAAGAAACACCTGATAGCTGCAAGCACTGTGTGGTGCATGAAAGCTACTTGTAGTTTGTAGTAGGGAGGCATTGGCTCATATTAATCGACCGCCTTCACCATCGGGACTCCGTGGCGCAACGGTAGCGCGTCTGACTCCAGATCAGAAGGTTGCGTGTTCGAATCACGTCGGGGTCAAGATATTTTTTCACCTAGATTTTCTTCTTTTTCTTTTTTTTTCTTTTTTATTCGACAAAGTAAACCAAAAAGACGCCTGCATATAAGGTATATATGATATGTATCAATAATAAAAAATATTACTGGCTCGAATTGGAGCAGATTTTGAACAAAAGCCATTCATGGTAACGATAATGAAAGCCATTCTTTCTTGATAAATGATTGCATCATTTTGTTCAAAATTTTCCCTTGTTGAGTTTAAATTGTGCTGCATTTTGTTGCTCACTGCAAATGAGAAAAAAGCTAAAACGCCCAACGTGGGGCTCGAACCCACGACTCTGATATTAAGAGTCCCATGCTCTACCGACTGAGCTAGCCGGGCTGGCGATACACCCACGGGTATGTCGAAATATTAGTATAACACAATGGAAAGGTCACCGTAATCGATGTAACTGTGGAAATAAGAAATCCAAATAGTACCGGAAACTTTTAACATGGGACAATCGTTACTGTCACACCATGTAGGATGATGAAATCGTACAGGATATGGCGACAGATCAGACCTATACAATGAGTACGAAAGTGATTGAAGAAGCATACATCAGGACTCCGTGGCACAATGGTACTGCATCTGACTCCAGTTCAGAAGATTGCGTGTTCGAATCACGTCGGGGTCAAGATATTTTTTCTCTTTTTGCCTACCTTCCAATGAGGGATTTTTAACTTTGGGTAAGAATGTACATGTATTCCTGGTCTGGGGTAATAAATTCTTAACTTGCGGGTTTTACCTCCATTCGAGTTCCATGCACCACTCAGTGGTTCAGTGGTTATGGTTCGAATTGCAGCAGGTTTTGAAAAAAAGCCATTTTGGATATGATAATGCGATTTCCATCATATAGCCTATTTGAAAAAAAATTTCCATTGATGAGTTATAATATTATCGTGTTGCGTTTTATTGCTCACTGCCAAGGAGAAAAAAAAGCAGGTACGCCCAACGTGGGGCTCGAACCCACGACCCTGGGATTAAGAGTCCCATGCTCTACCGACTGAGCTAGCCGGGCGGGTGATAGAAAACGTGTGTGACGAAATAATAGCCAAAACACAATGGACAGATCAAAATAACCGATATAACTGTAGGAATTGGGCCTATCACCGTGGAACAGGTGTCCGATACCACTCTCCGATTTGAGTGATAACTAACTTTAAAAAGTAACGGAAACTTTTAACATGGGGACTATCTTTACTGTCACGCCATGCATGCAGGATGATGAAATCGCTCAGGAGATGGCGACAGATCACACCTATACAATGAGGACGAAAGTGATTTGAGAGATCGGTATCAGGACTCCGTGGCGCAACGGCTAGCGCGTCTGACTCCAGATCAGAAGGTTGCGTGTTCGAATCACGTCGGGGTCAAGATATTTTTTTTCTCTTTTGGCCTACATGTACCTTCCCAATCACGGATTTTTACCATTGGGAGTGATAAATATTTAACTTGGGGGGGGGGGGGGTAACTCCATTCGGGTTCCACTGCACCACTCAGTGGTTCAGTGGTTATGGTTCGAATTGCAGCATATTTTGTACAAAAGCGAATCTTGATAATAATGATGATGCGATTTGCATCATATATTTCAAAAATAATTTTCCATTGATTATTTCGTGCTGCGTTTTATTGCCAAGGACAAAAAAGCTGAAACGCCCAACGTGGGGCTCGAACCCACGACCCTGGGATTAAGAGTCTCATGCTCTACCGACTGAGCTAGCCGGGATGGCAACAACCTCATGGATATGTCAGAATATTAGGTAAAATGGAAAGATCAATCAAGTATAATTTCTCCGAGATTTCACTTACTATACTGTCGAAATTGGCTGGTATTCATAAAAGCTAGCAAATGCTTTTACTTACGATTCGCATAGCAGTGTCCAATGTACATGTACTACAGAATTTAAAGTAAAAGCATTTGCTAGCTTTTATAAATGTCAGCCAAAATCTCCGTTGAACAGCTCAGGTGTCCGATACCACTCTTCGATTTTGGCAATCGGTACATGTACCGGTACATGTACATGTAATCGAAATAGTAACGGATATTTTAACATGGGGACAATCTTTAAAGTCCCGCCACATCTAACTTCGACCCAATGCGGAAGTCAAGACTTTATTGTCACACCATGTTCACGTCGGGTGATGAAATCGTCCAGGACATGGCGACAGATCAGACCTATACACGCTTCCTATAATTGTGCTGCCCCCTTTTAATAGATTTCGAATCAACAGGAAGTGACGTAAATGGGGGATTTGCTGCTGCTGATCATGATCATCAAAGTAGGCCTCCCCCCTTTACGTCACTTCCTGTTGTTTTATAGGAAGCGTGTATACAATGAGTAAGGAAGTGATTGAAAAGACATTAGGGAGGTTCAGATAACGTTCCGAGTCTCGACTCCGACTCCAGAGGATTCCTTTTTTGCGAACTACGTCATCAAATACAACGGGGTTTTCCAAAGCTACGGGGTTTACTCATTCAAGAGAACGAATAGAACCCGCCTGGGTGGTAAATTTATCTCCCTCTTGAAAAACCCGAATTTTAGCACCTCGTAGTCGGAGCGGGAGTGGGATTCGGACCAGATCTGAACCTCGCTATTCATGAGGACTCCGTGGCGCAACGGCTAGCGCGTCTGACTCCAGATCAGAAGGTTGCGTGTTCGAATCACGTCGGGGTCAAGATATTTTTTCTCTTTTTGCCCACCTTCCCCAATTAGGGATACCTTTGGAGATAATCAATGTTTTATCTTGGGGATTTTCACCTTTGGACTTTTTACCTACATTCGAGTTCCACTGCACCACTGCGACAGAACTTCCCTTTGACAGCGAGTGTGAAACATGGAATACTGTCCTAATCCCCTTTTATCCACCTTAATAAACCAACAGATGCATCACGGATGAATCGATGAGACTGAACCAAAAACAAACTCGACAAATCCAACACGTGATCTCGCCAAGAATTCACAGTATCATTCCAAGCATTAATTTGATAATAGAATTTTATTAAGGTTTTATTTGGTGGTCTGTAAATAAACTAGCTGGGGGATTCTGTTCATTTTCGTTCGCCGTTTTATCCGCATTAAGCCGGTGATGTTGGCCATCCCTGGATCGCTTCCTGTACTGCTGATCAAGTTTTGTTGGTCCAAGCATCACTGGCCGCGGTCCCAGTCCAGGGATGTACCGGGAATAATAAATGTCTCCTAATTAATGCTCCGTGTTATCAAGCTTAATAACAACATGGGGTTTAATGACAATGAAATAATGATCCAAACACATGTTGTGGTTCGAATTGCAGATTAAGTTAAAGCAATTTGGAGAAAATTACGTCTCTGTTCGATATAATTCCACTGTCATCTGCTTAATAGGGGCGTCTTTCAGTTTCAATTATGGCATCCCGTTTTGTTTCATTTCCAATAGAGTACACTCACGTGTTCATCGTTTGCAGTTAGTATCAACACAATGAAGGCCTCTGGATACAAATAAAGATAAATTCATTCTAAACTTTGCAATCATGGCACAAACAGTTGTTGCTAATAAGACGACACGCTAGGCTTCAGCATGCAGTCTTTGTCATCAATATTTCAGAAAATTATCATCGCTGTTTATATACACAAAGAGTAATGGATGTCATCAGCACGTATCTTCCGGACGAAAATTCTACCTATCGATTGCTAATAAAGGTTCCTCAGTTGATAATTTTGTTCTCGCCTCCGCGATGCCTTCTACAGTCCTGAACGCGGTCGAAGTTCTGGTGCAAGTCAATAGAAAGCATCGCACGAGGAATACTAACAGGATATCACAAACCATTTGAAACCTCCTGTAGTACGATTTTTTAGGTTTGCAAGCTGCCTAGTACATGTAGGTAAAACAAGGCATGTTTTCATCTAAAAGAAAGTGATAGAGATGGGGACATCCCTCAATACTACACAAATGAGGACACGCATGACGTCTACGTTTATGTACATATGTACGTACATGGCTGTGTGTCTCCTATAGGTCGGACTGGGAATGACATGGCCGTCACAAATCGACGAACTGTGGACATTAGATACTATCCATACTTTTTGATGCTATCCAAGTGGGGGCATAACTTGCAAACTACCTACATGTATATTAGCTCTGCATGACGTATGGTGTCATTTGGGAGGCTTCCAATTGAGGACATCCCCAGCTGATGGCGAGTCCTCAGTTGGCATATTTTCACATAAAAGCCCAAGAATAACAGCAAATAAAAAAAATACACTGCGTCATCTCAACTGCCGCATCTCAAGATGTCTTATTGCAATTTCCCAACCTTCAAGATTAGTTATTAGTGAAGCAATCGTCTGTTTAACCTCATCAACACGCCCCTCATGGTCGACCTCATCGTCCGTGATCATGACACACGTAAGGTCGATTTCCCCGCCAAGAAAACCAGAACAGAAAACCTGACAACTTATAGAAACATCACGAGCATATTACCCCCATGATTGGAAGTAAACGGAGGCAAAATGTCTTTCAAGAATCTATATTATGATGGGGAAAAAGTTAATGGTGTGTGCAGTGAGCGATGGCTGGGGTTGAATTGAGCGAAATTGATGGATAGGCCCAGAAACGGATGCGACACTTCCAAAGGTGAAATGACATAAGTCGGTCCTCGACGGATCGTAAGTCAACCTTCACTTCATGAAGAGGTCCGAGGATGTCTGCTAGATTTACTGACGAAGATGGCGGATCATTTTATGTTTCAATTTCCTGGCAAAATGGGAAATCATTGTCATTCTTGGTTGAGCGTGGATTTAGTTGGCTGCGCAAGCGGAGCTAGGCGCCTGATTCATAATATTTATGTTATTATTTCGACAAATGTTTTATAAACAAAGCAAAACGGAGAACTTGCACAAAAGATTGCAGTACACGAAGATTTTTTTCTCCTTCAGAAGTTATGAGTCAAATTTGACCAAATCTGAATTTTACTAAAGACATAGGGCCGTATTCTAGAAACTTCCTTAACTCTAAGGTTTACCTTTAGCTGTTGTTTGCAGGGCAGAATACAAAAGCTTAAAGTGGACCTTAAAGTTAAGGAGGCTTCAAGACGGGCCATAATCTGAATATGTAGAGTCGTAGTCCTATATATCTCGGTAAATGAAAAATGTGTCTGCCACTGACAAATCAGCATGTGGCAAACTTGATTGATTGAAATAAACAATGGCGAAGTTGTTAAGTTAATAATTATAAAATAAAAAGTCATGATACCTAATTGATGAAAATGGCATCGAGAATCCGAAAATCATTACGCACAATGCAAAAAATCACGATGTGAATTGCGTGCAATGGATTTAATTGATTTAAGAACTGACTGTTGCTATAGAACCGTCAAGTACACCAAGGCCATTTGCAATAATCTGTAACATAAATGGAACCAAAAAGCAAATGATCATAAGTTAATGTTATTTTCCCCGCATTAATAATCGCCAAGTCTTTTCACGCACAATTGGTTCCATAACTGATGGTGATGACGTTCTCTAGGCGTGTCATACGCTTCCGCCTGGAGCCAATTTCCTCACGAAAGACGTGGTTACACCCGTCTCCTTGCTCAACTTCGCGCTCCAGTAGCCAAGAGTGACAAAACCACGACACAATCACACGAAAAAGGAAACAACTCATAAATCTTGATCATGGCTTCATATTCATTTTAACCTGCAATTTCGCCATCCGTTTTCGCCACGCCAAACTCTACCCCACTAAACCATTCGATAATTGACTGGTGCCTTGACTGCGTCGGTTTGTTTTCCCGCCTAAGTGTTCGTGGTCTTTACCCAACACACCGTCACCAATTTACCGTAATTCATACGTCACTTTGAAGGCTATTTTCTGGACATTAAATCCATATATTTCATCGGAGAAGAAACGAGTCATTTAGCATAGGAAGTGAGACCAAATTGAAACGTTCTGCTCGTGGCACGAGGCAATAAATTCATTATCTCAAACGTGAGCGCAGCGGCCAAGAACCATTGGACGGGCCTCATAAATGGACGAACGTTATGCTTTATTTGCTGGCTGATGGCCGCAATAATAACAACCACATTGACGTAACGGACGTAAACAACTGGGTCCTGATTCACAAAGCCCTCTTAGCGTACGTATGATCTTAGCACTGCCCGTATCCATTGTTCGTCGACTTGCTGGCAATAGACACGGGGCTAAGAGGGCTTTGTGAATCAGGCCCCTGATTTTCGCCAGCACATATTGCTTGTAAATTTCATAATTTGCAACACAAACGGGTTCGGTGTGATTGCTCTCTTTATCTCCCGGTTTAAAGAGCAAAAAAGAGCAAAAGAGCAAAAAAGGAGACTGGGGTAGGCCAATTCATTTGGAAGAACTCCGTGAAAGCTTAGTCAAAAAGGGTTTATATGTACATTTCGCACATTTTTTTCAAATATTGCAGAATGTATCTTCAGGGTGAACGCTGAGAAAGGCCCTGGCCTCAAATGATGCCTAGTTTTCAGAATCATCGGACATGAAATAGACATACTAGTACACCGTGTGTACAGTAATTGTGAAACCCGAGACAAGTTCATCACAAATTCTTTTCATCCCCTAATTTTGCTAATCAACGATAGATATTGTTAACGGACAATTCACCCCTTCTGTCTGTGGGCGCAAATTGAAATAACTCTCTGTAATTATAACAAGAAAAGGAAATTATTGCTTTCAGTCACGATTCGATCGATTGGTGTTCGAATCCTTTATTAGCGTTAATCAGGATCTTTTCTCTCACCGGATCTGTCGCGGAGAAAATGTAGAACTATAAACCTTTTGTCTTACTACACAACTGAAATTATTTAGAATAAATCCATGAGAAATGAGCGTCTATTGATGAAGCTCACCTAATTCAAGACCATATGGACCGATTCACACCGGACCACAATCAGCAATCTGATGGATATTTGATGTGTTTGCTCAAGATGGCCAACCTAAACCAGTATGACAGTAGCCACAGAAGACCTGTGGGTAGAATTTCAGCTTTTAGAAGGTTGAAAATGAACATTTCTAGCGGTGAAAAGTAAATAAATTGGCGACAAATGTTGCACGTAACGCAAGCCATTGGGCGAATCGCGTATACGCATCGTCGATCATCGTCGAGTTTTTGTTGAACTGTTGCATATTGCGAAGATTGGACAGTTTCTAAATACATGTAACAAATTAAATGTACCTCGAAAAACTGGAAGGTTTGCCCAAGACTCCACAAACCTTCCTGGGGTACTGAAGGAGCAATTCATTCATCGCATCACTTGATCCTTTTCAGACCAGTTGAGAGTATAGGGAGATGACTCGGCCGGAATCGAAACGGATACCTTGGCGTCGAGTCCGACCCTCAATCATTGCATTCCCCATTATTTTTGCAGCACAAGTTGGGGGGGTTTGCATGCTTCCTCAAAAACATAGTTTTCAAATTATTTACATCAACAATGACGCAACCTATCATTTGTATTTTTCAGGTAAAGGTATGGTTCCAAAACCGACGGACAAAATACAAAAGATTAAAAGCGGAGGAAGCAGAAAGTGGAACCGGAAGTACGGTGCCGGATATCCGGGATGAGACAATGGAGGAAGAAGAAGAAGAAGAGGACTTACTCGAAGACGACGTGCCAGAACCTTCATCGCCGAAAATACCAAAAAATTCTCATCATGTCGATAGGTGGCGTGCTGAAACGAACCAATTATGATTAGATCACAGGCGTGCTTTTGTGGTGTATTGTGGGTAGAAAATGGCGTGAGATGACACAGGACTCATGAAATCTTCTCATGACTGTTTGCCCCGTGAGTGACAGAGAAAAACACTCGGTACTTCTGCGGAATCAAAACTTTTCATATTCCGTGATGAATTCCTGACTTGAAAATACGTGCATTTTAATTTACAAGACTGTTTCGTAATGGCTGGAGCGGTAGAATCAACGTATTGTACATATCACAACATAACACGGATTTTAGAGCAGTTGAAAATGAAGTCATCGGCACCAACGATGACTCTAATTTGGACAGTTTAGGTTTGTAAATAGTATGATAGTTGTAATTAAATGACAACACACATAATTATAGTGGTTTAAGTTAAGTGAAAAACTAAGCCATGATTATTGTGACATCACTCTGCAAGAAATTCGTTCGTCTCGGAGTGGATAAGGTCCCGATTCAGGAAAGTTCTATCGGACTCATACTGCATGCATCCTTTTGTACATGTATATGTACATGTACATGTACATTTGCTTCGACGGAATTTGACTCACTTAATCTATCCCATGCCAAATTATCGGACAATAGTTTCCAATAATCAAGGCATGATTTCATTTGCCAATATGAAAACGCTAGGTCGGGAGTTTGTAATTTACCCTTTTCAGATACTGAAAGCCTGATAACGGTGGCCAAAATGAAAATCCTATGTCGGGGACTATGTTGTTTTTGTGTGGATATGGTGCTGTTTATATTTAATCATTATTAATTATAATATGTATGGCTGAAAATAAAGTTAAGTGAATTCTATGTGTCTTTTTGTGTGAATCGAATACTGATAGCTTAGAAACCCGTCGTCCTTGGAATGCAAGTCCTAATCAGCTATTGTAAGGTTACATAAAAAATAGATGGTCTTTATCTATTTTTGGTTACATGCATATGCGATGGTCATGGTTTCTGTAGCCATATTTGCGAATCCTTCGTTGAACAATAAAACCGGGGTAGATTCCAGGCGGACTTGGATTCCTGCCACACCGAAGCGAGTAAGCTACTTAGTATTCCTTTATGATGGCTAAAATGGAAGTTTTCTTTATTTGTTTGAAACAGGTTTACTAGGAATGGAAATCCCCATAGTTTTGCATAGCAGGGATCAGTTCAGCAAGCTCCCAACACAACCACAAAATATCGAGATATTTTCAAGCTTCGTTGTTAATTAGCTTAGAAAGATCCAACAATGCACGACATAGCTTTAAGTTGTGACAAAACAGACCACGGGCAAGCTAATGGCTTTAAGTAGGATCATCTTTCCTTTAGATCAGCTCGACGACATCCCCAGCCTTATCCACTTACAGTTATAATTGTAACAAATCCAAGACCATAAACTGACAATTGGAATCTTAATGGAAAGTTAGAGGACATAGCAAACAGAGAAGCCATCTTGGAATACCGGAGTGGCCATTGGGAGAGGGACTTAATTGGTTTTGATGACTTACCAAACACGAACCAGTGACTCCAACCGCCGAGCATACTCGGTAGCCCAAGTGATATTTTCATAACACTCATCCGATGTGTGAAAGTGGGTGTTCTTTTGTAACAAGACAAAGCTAAGGTGATAGATTTATGGGTCGATGACGAGGAAGATGGACCTTTCAGGGGTTGTTTTTCGGGTGTTTTGATAATGGCATTGCGACGGTAACTCGGATGGTATCCGGATGAAATTTGAGACATCGTGGGGAAGTCAACAAGGATTCATTGCATGATGGCCACGAGTGCCAGCTCAGGAACATTGGTTATCGTCAGTTCTGTTAATGCATGACGTTTTTGTGTCTCTTGTATCAGAGTAAAAGTCTGAACAATGACCACCGATGGCAGTCAATGCTGTGGTCTTAAAGATAGTTGTCCAGCAGTAACATTTCTTTATGCAAACCAAGGGATTGCATGCAAAAATATTCGTTCTCCCTTCAACCCGGGCAGCTTTCACTTGGGACAGCACTTCCTATACGACACTTGTTCACCCAAACAAGTGGACCATTCAAAAAAACATTCCATGTAGGGGTTGGATCGTTCACGCCTATAAAATGTAGGCCTAGCTGGGTCAAAACGAATGAACAGCGACTACTGCAAAATCGAGAAAGATGAGCACTTAGCCTAGTAGCTGAAGTAGAGTCTAGGCCTACATGCGGTGGAATTTAATGTTCATCGTTTTGAAATTGTTCAGGTCCCAACGATCTCTGGTGAAAAGCCGCTTTTTGGCCTAGCGCCAAGGCCGAGATCCCCGCCCTCCTTCACAAAATCTTCGCGGGCGCAGGGTGGTCTCCGTCAGACCTATGCTTTGTATGATGTCAAAGCAAAGGTACATTTGCTAGAAATGTATGACAGCGAGCTAGTCTCAGTCAGTCGGGATGCACGCTCTGGATACAAGTGCACAGCGCAGTGTGTAAATCCGTGTACATGGCACTGCATGCATGCATGAGTGCGAGATGGCGTCCATCACAGAACGAACTCGAGGAAAAAAAGCCTAGAAAACGTATTGAGGGGTGAAATGCTCCAATCAATACCCGATTCGGGCCTAAACACACTATTACAGTCGAATATATTCACAACTTACCGATATTTGTCAGATATCATGCGAAATCAGCGTTTAAAATTACCGCTCTGGACACGCGACACGCTACATTGTATATCGATATCATGATGAGTCATCAGTAATTTTTCACCGGACGGGCCGGGATCCTCTCACGGGCCGTCCCAAAAAACGTTGCATAAAAATCGAATATTTCATCTTTCACCGGAGGGGCCGTGGTCCTCTATCGGGGCCTCGCAAATATTGTTGCATAATAATTGAATACCGGTATTTCATCTTTCACCGGACGGGCCGTGATCTTCTTAAACGGGTCGTTGCATATCGAGTAATTCTTCTTTCATCACTTGTTGTGTTCTTGATAGAGATGTCCCAACGTCTGTGTATATCTGATGGATTTTCTAACGCCCAGATGATGACGATGATGTTTAATTTTCCTTTGTATTCATGTACAAATATACGAGGAATGTACCTCAGATTGTGGGCTAGGCCTAGGCCTACCTGACATTCAAATTGATTCACACATCCCTAAATTACTACGGGCACACTTCCGTCCCCCCCCCCCCGACTATCGTAGGCCGGAGTGGACAAAAGTCTCCATTTAGGTATCATACCCGACCAAATCATTCGTACATATATACAAGGCCCGTTTTCTCATGACCAGACATAAGGGATGCCCTCAGCCAGGGACCTCATAAACACAGACAACACTAATACTCTTAAAAGCTCACATATCGCGAAACAATCTCATGGTAATGGTAATTGGCGATAAAATTCTCAACACAATCGGTTTTCCCATGAAAAAATCAACCATTGATCCAGGGTAATCCTTACGTATTGATGTCTGAATACGATGACCATAGTTAAAGCTTTATAATTGACTAATAAGCAAAATATGGCTTTATTAGCGTGACTGATATTCTTCGCTAATTCGTGGTTTACAATATAATTTGCAAATACTGCGGTAGTAAGATAAAGAACCTCGGTCTCATTCTACAGTTTTCTCCGATTCACCCTAAGAATCACTATTATTTGAATGTCGGTGCTGTAATATGATTGTACAATACGATAGTCTAGTATTACAGGCAAATAACAAACTTACCTCGATTCAGTGCGGGACTATGACTATCTTTATTAGCTCATCTGAGAGGTAACAATGTCCAACGTGCTCCACCTGTTTAATTTGCGTTAATTGGAGAAAATTGACATCATTTACCCAGCTTTATCTCGTGTGGACAGAATATTTGGCTGAAAGGCAACTCTAAAGCAAATACGAGCAAATAATGATATTTGAGTGCTGTACATTTCCCATTTTTCTGCACCGAGCTGGATTATTACCAGGGACAATAATCATTTGACCCTTCACTGCTGGTAATTATTTCACCAAAACTACAATGTAGTACGGTATAAACTTACCAAATCACGAAAACTTTGGGAACTCGGTGCGACAGGGAAAGTATTCCCCATGGAAGCAAAGTCCGGCCCCTATTGTACTGCCCGATGAACCCGCGGTTTTCCATTTTGAAGGATTATGTCACAATAACTGACCAACACCGAACAAAGTCATGCGGACTACATCCCTATAGGACGTTTATCCCTGTCACACCGGTTTAGTTTACTCATTGAAAAATGTTACCAGTAACTCTAAGGAGTTTACACATTTTCGTTTTTTTTTAAATTGACTTTGGCAACAACACCTTGACCAGTGACAATCGACTGCTTCATGTAATTTTCTATGGTGTACGTAGTTGACCATAGAGAGCCCCCCCCCCCCCCAATTGGCTCGAGAAAACTCTCACGTGGAGCAACATATAGAGACGAAGCTCCACCAGAATTCACAAAGAAATGAGGGATGTCCCTGGAACGTCAGGTTAGCGTTTTTGAGAGTCAACTTTGCTTTATTTCAAACGTGTCACTCCTTGGACCTTGTCTTCGTACCTCTGGGTTGTATTTTGATTCAATTACTCCACTCTCTTGACTCGATACTCCAACCGTTCAATAACAACTAGCCATGAATAACCGCAGCGATACAAAGGTAATGATAGGAAATAGACATCTGAAATGGTGTTTTTATTTGGTCAAGATAATGCAAATTTATCGTTACATTTTAGACTCCTTTATTCCAACCGGAAATTCGCCTCCTGCGCACGCATTGCGTGCTGAGCGGAGGTTATAACAATTTTTGATATTATTCTTGGTTTTTACTTGCAAATGATACAATGTGTTAATCAATTCTGCCAGATCCGATAATTACAGCAATTATACGGTGGTACACTGACGACTAGTTCTAAATCCTGCCACCAGGGGGTTTATTTGGATCATAAATGAAAGATAGTCTGCCGTGCATTTATTTACGTTCTTGAATACAAAAGCCAGAAACCATTTCACAACATCTTTCCTGCGCTTGCGGTATTTTATAGGCCTTGATTAAGGCCCGCCATATTCAGTGCTGGATCCAGGGGGAGTGCACGCCCCCCCCCCCCTACGAAAATGTGTCACGTGTAAATGACATTACCACGAGGTAATGGGCGAAATTTACCCATTTTTTGTGTACTTTTACACATTTTTGGTGTAAAATTCGTCCATTACCACGTGGTAATGTCATTTACACGTGGCCCCCGGCATTTTGGCGGATCAAAAACTCTTCGGTTTCACGTCTTCTTCGTCTTTTGGAATCGTTTTGATGGTCAAAGACAACCAAAGAATCGGGTGATCATTCACTGACTCGCCTTCTAAAATGATTTGAGTTTGCGAATGCCACAGTGATCCGGGCGTGGTAAGTCACTCCGCATTAGGCCACATTACTGGGAAATAACACACAGCCAATGGCCAGAATAACACCATCGATCGCCGAAGAAAAAATAATGGTCTCTTTAAGGAAATATTATGATGGCTCGATGAACGGAGAGTCGGTTTATTAAATCATAACAAATTCTAATCTCCCTATTCATTATCTATCATTAGGTGATTGAGCCATCACGCAAACGGGTCGTCATTTTGCTTCGGGGCTAATTCTAGTATGACCCGGGTAATATTGGAAAATTAGTAAGAAATTCATTACAGGTTCGAGGGAAACCAAGGATGGATGAAAGACAATCTCCACGCAAGGTAGAGGGCGCCACGCTGATGTGTGGAGCATGAATTCCTGCCACAAGAAGTCCTTTAGCGTGACATCACCAACTGAACGACCAACTGCAGTGAATCAATACACAAAGTTTATTGGCCAGTCAAAATAAATCAAGGTGCACATCGAAGGTGAATACAACAAACCACCAAATAAACCAAGCTGTTTTGATCATTGGCTTTTATGAGTCTAATGATTGCAAATTACAGACCACATGCTAATAACGGAAACCCATGGAGACGACGAGATTGAAATGCTACTCGTCGAGCCAATCAGGCTCCAGTCATCACGTTTGCTGCCTCCCTTATACTGCGCATGACAACCAGATAGCACCTCTTAGGTTCTGAAACAGGATTGGTGAATGGTAGACTCCTCCATCTTTGCCCTTCCACTCCACGTACAGCGGCGATACTGTCCGTTCACAAACCGACAGTAGCGCCGCTGGAGTGGATAGCGCCGCTGGAGTGGAGCGGCAAAGGCGACAACCGCTATAGGTGAATGGTAGGTTCGCTATGGCTTTTTGTCTTGACCTATCATTGGAGTGATGCCACGGCCATGGCTCCACCCATTAGAGTCATTTCGCAGTACAGAAAAGGTAATTACCAGCAATTATCTTATGCCATGAAAGTTTACCATTACAACCTGCAGTTAAAAGACCATTGAACGAGGAAATTTCGTCGTTAAGTAACGTGAAATTACAAATTTAGCGTCGGTCATTTGAAAGAAGAATTGATAATTTCGGCCCAGGACATAAACAGTCTCTCACACAGGTATTCATAGGTATAATTTCCGTACATGAACGACCAAACCGCTCACGATAACTGAGTATTAGCTTTTCGTGCGTTTATTACAGCGGCAAATTATGATATAAAATTGACCGTAAATTGTCAATTAAGGAAATAAGTCACCGGCTATGAGAGCCTGTGTTGCACAATTATGATATGGTCAGAATGAATTTTGACAATGTCTACTCGCATGGTAACATATTCGTTGTCGATATTTCACAATGTAGTAATTTTCTCTTTATCATCGAAAGGTGTATTAAAAATAATAAAAAAGACGCCATTATCGTATTCTAAGGTCAGGTACATGAAAAACTATGAATCTTGATAAGTATAGGGACACGAATGTGTTAAAATGGAGATCACAGCTACCGTATCCATAAATTCACAATGCCACTCTTTCCAGATAGACACGTTCTATTCCTGGGGGGTTCTCCTGATTATAAAATAGCTCCCTCTAATTCAACCTCAAATTGCATCACGTTTGCATACGGACAGAGATTTAACTCAGTAATTAAGAATCTGCGATTTGATAATGAGTTGCGTAAAAGTCAACAGTGCTTAGCTACAAAAATAGACGAGAGTCTAATGAGATTCCAAACTACTCCTAAATCTGATGACATTCCATTTAAATCTAATCAATCGTGAATTATCAGTTCGGATGAGAAAGATAATTTGCCCTTTTACGGTAAATGGGAATTTAACCAAGGTCCAACGGCCGCGTGATTGGCAGCGACGAATATGGAACCCATTCCGTGGTCATTTGAATGTTGATAGTGACGCAATACCAACTCGACATGTGAAAGGGCTAATATCCCGTCCTGCTGACCAGCAATGTGTTTCTTCATACATCTGGATGATGTCAAACAATGGCCATTGGACGGCGTAATGTTGGCGATAACTACATCCCCGCCTAACAATTCCGATGTGGCCTCATCGCCGAATATTTTCCCGCCCCTCCCGTCCACCTGGACCGCCACCCACTTCGGCAAAGGGTTGATGAGCACAGCCTACTTCCATTCGTATCAGGAATTCTCGACTGGCGTTTCTCAGGTCATGGGTTGTTGCTGATTGGATGCTAAAGTTGACGTTGCAGCAGGCATCAGTCCAGCGTCGAAAACTATTTGATTGCTATGAACATCGTAAATTTTGACTGGAAAATGGAACATGTAGATGTAAGAAATTTTGTCCCTCTGTTGGTAAAATTCAGTATTTCCTCTTGCGAGATGTAAAGAAATTTTGGCCCTCTATTGGTAATAGGCAGTATTTCCTCTTGTGATACTGGGAACATGGTCAATTGAAGTTATAGTTGTATCTATTACAACCAAGTCAGGCCCGTAGCAGCCCTCTGATGAGTGGGGGGTCCCTGGCAGGGTCGGATCGAGGATTGACAGAAAGGTTGGGTGCGTAGCTCGGCGGAGGCGGTCTGGACCGGAAAGTGAAGCCCAAACGGGGGGTGTGGGGCCCCCCCCCCCCCAGGAAAAAATTGACAATTTAAGTGCTTTAGATGCATTTTCCTGGCATCTGAGAGCAAAAATATGGACATATAAAATGGACATTTGTGCCAAGGTATTTTTGGCAAAAAAGGGGGGGCTTTGGACCCCCGGCTGCTACGGGCCTGCAAGTACACCATCCTGAGAACATCAGGGGTTCTTAGCGAGCACTTAGAACCCCTGATGTTCTGAGGATGAAGTACACTGTGGCGTGACGTAGAGCTCTTACTTTATTTCTCTCTCCTTCAACGAATCGCTAGAGGTTGCATTTACCGCTGGATTGGAGCACTTATAGGTACACCTTTCCAGAAATTCAGCGGGCCAGTGCTCGAACTTTAAAATTCTCCCCTCTGCACGTCATCAAAAGAATTCAAAAATTGTGGTCAACCGTTACCATATCTTTTGTATGGCAATGGAAGGGGCTAAAGAATCCCCCTTAGACGTCACCACTGAACATTGAGCGCCGTATTTCTGAACGCCATTTCTGAAAGGGTGTATATACTGTGATACTACTCAGGCGTTTTCCGATCCACGAGCTTCTCTGGGTAAGTGTACCTAGGGGAACGATTTTAAAGCCTAGTGGGAAAGAGCCACGTTTCTTTCTAAGAAAAAGTTGCAGGTATAAAGGCACCGTGCACAATAAACAGCAGATCTCGACTTTTCGTCCATCGATCATTTTATGAATGAACGACGTGTGATAATCCAAGTGATTACATTACAGCTCACAGCTTTCAACGCGAAAAATTCAAATTATGAATACGTAAAATCCACAAAATCTAAGATTCGGCAGGTTACAGAACACACAGGAAATGCACCAATCGGTTTTTATGGAGTATGTGTGCAGTCCTGGCAAACCGCAACAATATGTGGTCGGTGTGCCGTGCCTCGTTGAAGGATTAAACATCGAAATAAAATTTCGATTTTTCAAGCAGATGAATAGCGACGGATTCCTGTGTCGTGTCAAGAAGGCCAGTCTTAAGATGGATATGCATAATTTCGATGAGGCTATTACAAGAGTTATTAGACAAGGATCGCATTATCCACGGCATTAGTGAGAAGATGTGCCCTGAATGGGTGGACGCAGATGAGAGGGAGGGACCTATTGTTGTAGATAAATTTCACGAGATTGTCCGTCTTATTTTAATTCGATTCCGCCCAGTTAATGTCGTGTGGTGACACGGAGACACGTATGAAAACATTCGGTCGCCCAACATGGCATAATGGACCATAATAAGTTTGGATTGCCAAGTCCGTCATCGAATAACCGCCATGAAAAATGATTCTATTTCTAGCGGAAGTTCCGCCATTGTTGCGGAAGTGAATGCGGAATGGACGCCATTGTTGGGTTCGTGCGCCAACATTAAGCTTTCAGAATAGAAGGGCGATGTATTCACAGAGGTATTTAATGCATGTTTTGGAAAGGTGTTGGAACATTCTATGTACCCGAACGAGGCGTTTCATTCGTCTCCGCAGACCACATCTTCGGAAATCTAGAAATTTCACAACTGTTCGCCTTGGATCGCACCTTCCCTTTCAATAGACTGACAGAGCAATTGCAAATTGACTTTTGGGTACACATCCACTGACGCATCAATCCGTTTTTCGAACGTTTCCCGAAAAAATGAGGGGACAGAGCGATCGAAATATTGACAGACGTTACAGTCCCAAGACTAAAGCTACATGTAAATTCATACTTCTCCTTTTTGCGCTTTGCGCTTGTCCGTTCCCTATGTTCATGTGTGGTACCAACAATAAAATTACTTTTTCTACCCGACGCACTCACATAGGAAACGGACAAGCGCAAAGCGTAAAACGCGAAGTACGTTAAGAATATGCAAGTACGTGCAGTACTTGATTCCCTTGCCGTCCGGAGTGTGGGGAAACCCAAATAGAATTCCATTTTTCAGCGACACCAACTAATAGGAACGAAGGATTCGTCAAGTGACCAGCACAGCAAACCTATGATTTCTAATAGGAACGAACGCCATCTATGAATGCCTGAACACACTGCGTCATGCGGCGGAAATCCTGAATCATCGTTCAAGATCTGCGCAAATAAATGCTTCTTCCCTCGCACTCTCGAACGGTTCATTTCTCATCTCTCCTTATGCAGATACCATACTAGGAACCATGCAAGAGAGTTTTGTTTATATTTGAACCCATTAGCAAGCTGCTAGATGGGTCACATTAAAACAGATTTCAAATGATGAAAAGAAATTTTTAAAAAGTAATTAATTTTTTAGTTGGAAATGTAATGAGAAAAAAGTAAAAAGGCAAGCCTGGCGGCGACAGGATTCACAAGGTGACTTCAGGGTGGCATTTGCCATGGCCTCGCGCCATTCACTTCCTCCAACAACCCGATGCCACCAAACCCCATCTTGTCCAATTCAATTCAATCCACTTTATTGCTCAACATTGAATAATGCATACAGAGCACAGAAAATACAAAAGTGTTAAGCATTATTTATACATAGCGAACGGAGTAAGCAAGTACAGGAAACCAGAGGGCAGTGTTTATAACAATAAAAAGGATTTTTTCAAGTAGTCTGCTAATCTTATCAGTGTATTAGTGGGTGAATTCAGTAACTGCACAAATTTAAACATGTTAGGATTCGTAAAGAAGTACATTGGGATATATTTTCTCCTTAAATTCCTAAAAAATGGACATACTAAGACATGGTGATATTCATTTCCAATATCTCCGTTATTACATTTGGTACATAACCTGTTTTCTCTAGCAATGTTTATGAAACGACCAATTTCAATCGGTAATTTGTGGTTGGAACATCTAAATTTGCACAAAACAATACGCCATCCAAACAAGGCCATCGACTGCGTCTTCAGCCTTGTCCGAATCATGTCATCTTTTGCGTTAATGCATAAATTATAAATGAATCTGACCCCTACTTGATCCCGCCTCCGAGCCAATCACAACTCGTGAAGCAACTCGCCGTTCGGAACTTTCTCTTCGCGCACACATTTGTAACACGGATTTTGATTGGCGCGTCGATTTGCCATCGCACACCGATGATTGGCTGAGGCTCTGACCTCCTCAGAAGCGGGAAATGTGATGGATTCAAACCAGTCTAGATGGCCGTCAGGCCAGATAGACTGGTGAGAATCAGATGCCAAACCCTGATCAAAATCATTTACCCCTTGGAGGAAAAATGATCAGCACTTACGCGGGTTGGTATAAGACCAAGCAATAAGTATAAACATGCATAAACCATCGAATTTCCCTGACTTGATGAAAAAAATGGGCAGAGAGGGGTATCGAACCCGCAGCTTTGGCGTAAGAAGTCTAGCCGACTGTGCCACCAGGGTTCGCTACCGACAGTGGCAATTTTCTTGATAACAATATTACATATGCTAGTTTGTTTCGACTGGAAGTTCTGAACTTTCACATCCGTCTCCGGGCCTGTTCCGACAAGGATTCTGGCATTAAATTGCTGACATTCTGTAGGCGTATCTTTTTCTGCAATATACATGTAAATTAGGGTGTTGTGCACGCAATTTCTGTCTACGAAATCCAAAATACCCTTCATATAACGAGTCTACCACTGACTGACTCGAATGCGAAACGGCTGGATACAGGTGGAGGTGCCCGGCTACTAGACTGGTACCCGGTCTCTAAAATATAAAATACATGTATATCGCGACAGCCAGCCCAGCGCCCCTAGCGGAAGATCGGGTACCAATCTACCCGGCTACCAGCCCGCTGAACGGACTATATATGCCACACGCAGAGAACGTCGAACTAGTCTAAGGCCTGTGCTATAGGTCCCAGGGGGCGCATATCAAGTGGTTTGTGTAAGAATTAAACTCAAAAATAGGCCTGTCTCCAAAGCTCTAGGAATTTTTTTGGTAAAAAAAGTAATAAATCTGTCAGATAACATCATAAACTAATCATAAGCTATCATAGACTAATGGTGATTAGTTTAATGGTAGAACACAACTTTTTAATGCCATTCTGCTAATCACGTGATCGGTCACATCATTCCTCCTGCAGCCTACGTCACCAACTTTTGAGACACATGATGCATTGGTAGTCACTAGCCACTCAGCGAAGCTGACCTTATTTTGAATCATCGGAATAAGGTCACTGACCCAATTACAATGAGAATTGCGTTCTGTGCCAGACCCTCGGTCTGACGACATCGGAGTATGAACGAGGGGCTGGTTGGGCGAGACTATCATTCATCAGTCTCCGTGCGTTCCTTATCAGGTAATCGTCCGCTGAACATACGGTACACCTCCGGTTCACCCGTTGCAGGTCAGGTAGTAGTCCCACCGCGAGTCAAACTCAACCGGACTTCAACGAATGCGAACTGGCAAGTAGAGGGCGAGCAATGATGCGCATTTTCAGCGCAATTTTTAAGGCAATTCTTAAGGCGGGGGGCTACCTCTGCCGACTTCATTGACGCTCTTTCAAAACAAGCGTCCCAACATATTCATGACAAAAAGTAACTTATTGATTTCAACAAAATGTTTTAGCTACAACCTTTATGCTCCCGTTCTGCGAAAGAATTGTTTATTTTGACCAATTACGATGGAGTTAATTAAGTTATAACAAATTGACAAAATTTGAGTTTTCAAACAATTTTGCAGACTTGGGATGCGACACATCAGTTTCCCACATACTCTGTATTATACAGGCCTGATGTCTGCAGGTCCTAACGATCCGTTTTTTACGAAAGTACTTTCCATTTAATTGGTATAAACTATTTAATGCCAAAAAAGGCTCAATTTACCTGTACAGTTTTTGAAATATTTCATATTCCCGACCAACTATCCAAAAAAGGCGATCGTGTTGCACTAGAATGCATATATGGCAATAACATCCAAAAGAAATTTTTCAAATATATGCGTCCAAAAAAGAGAAAACGTGTATGGAAAATTTGAAAATTCCCATACCGCTCGCCAGTTACTTCTTTGTTATGTAGATTTGCACGCTATTCCCGCTCTTTGACTAACCTCTGTTCGGACATTTGTGACCAAAGTACTAATGACAGAGCTGAACAATACCCGCAGTGGACACAAAAGAGTTAAGCCCTGTTTCCACTAGAGCGATTTTGCGGCCAGCGGTGCGTTTTTCACAAGGGGTTTGGATAATCCTTCGATGGTTTAACAATACATAGCCTGTTGATTGTCCCAATGCCTGTGAACCGCTACGGAAACCGCTGTAGTGGAAACAGGCCTTTAGGGTCGGCACGTACACTGAATGGGGAAGGCAATCGGTTTTCGAAAAGAGTATATCAGGGTGATCGGATTTAATCTGAATGTGAATGACTGGTCGTTTGATCAGCGCACAAAGGAAAGTTCCGTGGATTGCCACCAGGGAATGAGCTCAGC
>NMRB01000378.1:384650-399265 GCA_002633025.1 Notospermus geniculatus | reverse complement strand
TGGCCGCCAGGTGGCGTAACCTGTAAATCTTCCAAGTGCTATAACTCAGGAACAGCTTGACCCAGAGTGCTCAAACTTGATATTTACATCCCTCCAGATGACCTTTACAAGGCCGTCAAATTTCGGCCTGATTAAACTTCCAATATGGCCGCCAGGTGGCGTAACCCGAAAATCATCAAATGTGCTATAACTCCGGAACGACTTGACCCAGAGCGATCAACTTTGATAGTTATGATATGATAGTTTATTTTGACCAACACAAGGAAATTATATGTTACACAATATTATGCTTTATGGTCAGGGACACCAACAAGGCTCATATGGCCGCTGATGTACCTCCTTCTAGATGACCTTTACAAGCACGTCAAATTTCGGCCTGATTGAGGTTCCAATATGGCCGCCAGGTGGCGTAACCCGAAAATCATCAAATGTGCTATAACTCAGGAACGACGTGGCCCAGAGCAATCAAGCTTGATATTTACCTCATTCTAGATGACCTTTACAAGCACGTCAAATTTCGGCCCGATTAAACTTCCAATATGGCCACCAGGTGGCGTAACCCGAAAATCATCAAATGTGCTATAACTCAGGAACGACTTGACCCAGAGCACTCAAATGTGCTATGTGGCTCCCTCTAGATGACCTTTATGTGCATGTGAAGTTTTGGCCCGATTGGACATCCAATATGGCTGCCAGGTGGTATAAACTGAAAACCATTGAAGTCCTACAACTTGGGAATGACTTACCCAGATTGTTCATATAACTGATATACCTCTCTCTGTCATTACACTATTATGTCCAAACGGGTGAGCACATGGTCCATGGACCATTTCATTTTCTCTGTGATGGATATTCTTTTCTGAGGAGGTTAACTGATCCAGGATTGTCTGGGTGATCGCCGATTCGAACAAAGGGCTGTGTGATCGACCTCGCAGCAACGTTGTCTAGTACGGTACTGTACACATCTGTGCTCCTGTATACTGTCTGGCAGACAACTCAGCTGCCGCCCGCCATCCAATTAAAGCTCATTACATGTACTTCTTTACCAAGTGGCTTTTGATTGGTCAGTTGATTCTGCCGTCGCTGGTTTTCTTGTGAGAGACTGATTCTGTTTTTAAAGCCTGCCGCACACGAGTGCAATTCTGTCTCCGACGTTGCCTTCACAGCAATTTTTTGTCTCGGCATCCTGTCACCGCACACGGTGCGTCAGCCGCCGCACACGATTGCAAATTTGTCTCTTGTAGATGCGGCGTGACGTAATTCCATCATGTTTGATCTGCGTTGGAGGCAAAAAAATCCGTCTCCGCCTCTGCCTCCGACCACCGCACACGATGACATTTGCACGTAGGAGGCAAAAATCTCAATATAATTGGAGACAAAATTGCACTCGTGTGCGGCAGGTATAAACGGACGGTCAAGAAATCGCCGAAGTGAATGTGATTGGTCGGTTGACTCTTGGGAGTGCCAATCTGAACGTCAGAGAACGATTCGTACCATCATCGTATCTCTTATGAAAAAGAAAGAGCATCGTATCTCTGATGTAGATTGGACAGCGCCATATTGCTCCGGAATCTCTTTCTTCGGTCATGCTACACAAAACTGTTGAAATCTATCGATCTGAATGATCTAGCCTAAAGGCGACTTTCCACGTGCAAGTTTTCTTGGGGTTTTCTTGCGCAAGTTGGCTCTCTATGGGCAATTCAACTGCGAGCAGGTGTTTATGTCATTGGTCCAAGCGTAGGCCGTGACGAATAAATAATGGTGAATTGCCCATTGTGAGCCAACTTGCGCAAGAAAACTGTCACGTGGAGAGCCGCCTTAAGTTATCAATTAGGGATTGTGAGTGACACATAGAAAAATGAGTTGAAGCATGTTACCTTTACCTGATGAAGGGTTACTCACGCTATAGCAGCAGGTTGAACTTCTCAAGTGGTGAAGCGAAGGCTGTTCGGCCATTTTTGTTTTTCGACATTGTATCAATCCATCCTCGGTGTTGTCAGTGGCTAAAATTTGCCTAAATCCACTGAATAACTTCAGATTCTACAATAAATAAAATTATCCCACCGATATAATGTGCAAAGAATCCATTAATACGTGAAAAAAAGTATCAGTATTGGTCTGCACTATATCAAGTGCGGACGATGTCACAGACGATTCACTCACTTGCGACGAATCTCACTGAATTATCGAGTTTGCGAGATGATTATTACGCCGAGGCTCCTATATACAGTCGAGGTAGTGTACGATGGCCGCCCGAATGTAGCCGACCGAGTACCGGTACCTCCGAAGATGACGTCGATTGTTGGGAGTGCCACTGCCGTCTATTTTGGTTGAATTCTCAAAGAGCTGCTTGGAGAACTACGCATGGCCGTCATCAAGCTCGATGCTGGCCAGCGTAATTCTTCAGCATTTGGTAGAGATCAGCCCAAAGTGTACAATGGTAGGTACACTCGTCCCCAGTGGCCTCGAGCTTAAAGCGGCAGTCCATCCGTTGATGAACAGGTACAGCGTCTGCCATCCTTTTATCATACATTAACGATGATCTGACGTCACCCCGAAACCAGCCAATGAGGTGGCGACTCTGTGCCATCCACGTGCTCGGATTTCATGTAAACACTCTGTCCATGCTGTCATGGTTGTCATCATGCTGGGAGATTTTTGTCGGATTCTCCGTGTGGTTTTTGTGCTTTTTTGTGCGATTCAGATTCCCAACTCCATCATTTTGTCCATTGATACGGCTGCTGTTGCAAGTTACGGGATGACGGAACCAGGAGTATGTTTTTGTTCGTGCAGAAATACATGCAACAGGCGAGAAAAGCGTGGCGCTTGCCCATGTCTAAAACAATCTCAATTTTGCACCATGAAGTGTAGTTGTGGGAGCAAGCTGCCTTGCTCTAATCGAGTTGGAAAAGGTGTCCTCACCGAAGAATACGGCATCCCGCTCGACGAAGAGGAGGAGGAACAGTGGGAAGTAAGTGGCATAATGACATTATTTTGGCTGCCACCTACCTACACCGCCCTTACGAAAAAGTCCCATGTGTGATTTTGTTTTCACATATGTGAAATTACTATTCCTGTAATGATATGTAATGATATGTAAAGTAGAGGTATGACGTCACAACGTCATATCGAGGCTCTTGACGATAGACTCCATCATTGTAACTGAACGACCGCTGGACTTCCAATAAAACATCAGAATAAGGACATGAATCTTCCTCGTCATTGATATACAGGTACACCAGGATAACGTTAAATGGTGTCAGAAGTGAAAAACGAACAGTTTCGGGAAGGATCGTAAGTGACATTGCTGTATTTTGGAACTTTTGTGTGAACGGGAGAAATGCCACGCGGTCGATGTGAATTCCAAAATGGTGCCACGGCACGTGCACCTCTGCTCACGTCGTGCGGTCACTAACTTTTCCAAGGCCTAGACATTTCATTAGCATGATTAGTTTCGTGAATGGCTCTATCATCAAGTTCCCCGTCAATGCCGTATCGTGGTGATACGAAGGAAAAGGGCGGTCATCATGTCAGTTTTATCTTGGGAATCGATGCTCTAGGACACGATTTCCCGCCGCTATGTGCGCGGTTTATCCGTTGAAAGCGTGATTGATACACGTGGAGTGCAGTGCACAGCCTATGTGCATGAACTCGTCGTGTGTGCATCGTGTATGTGCACTGTATTTGTCGATTTCTCAACCCAAGTAGAGGGGAAGTCACAGGATTGAACTGGTAGACGTAAAGATAAAATGATGTCTGATGAGGAGGATCAGCCTCAGGAAATGGGTCATGGGCGTGGTGGTGCTCCATCAGCAACACCCCGGCCAATGCCAAGACCACGCATGGTCAGTGGCATAAGACCACCCTGTTTCGACTGGAACACGAAAGATAAAGATAAGGAATGGAGGCGTTTCGAGTTGGTCAGTAAGAACTTATTTAGAGCCGCCTACGCTGAGTGTACTGAGCCGGTGAAGTGTAGCATGTTAGTGAATTGGATGGGTGCTGAAGGCGCTGAGTTGGTAAGCACCTGGGGTCTAACAGGAGAGGAGTTAGATGATCTTGAACTACACTATGAGCGGTTTCGAAAGTTATTCAGACCAGATGCGAACTTCCGATATGCACGCTACCAGTTTCGAGGTATTAAACAGAAAACATCACAAAACGTGGAATCATTCGTCGCGGAGTTAAAGTTGAAGGTAAAGGAGTGTAAGTACACAAAGGAGACTGAAGACGACCATGTTATTGACGCACTGATATTAGGAACGAACAACGAGCATGTACGAGAAAAGCTGTTGGAGGATACCGATCCAAAGCTCAAGCTGGAAGACGCGGTGGTAAAAGCGAAGGCCACCGAGGCTGCACATCAGCAGATGGACGGAATCTCCGGAAAATCGTCAGGTGTCGATTCGATACGGAAAAAGAAACGGGGCCGATCATCTTCGAGGAACCGTGACAATACAAAGAACTGTGGGTTTTGTGGCACTTCCCACCCCCCGCGAAAGTGCCCCGCATATAACAAGAAGTGCATGAACTGTGGAAAGTTTAACCATTTCGCCAAGGTGTGCAGAAACGAAAAGATGAAGGAAGAGAAATCCAATTCGAGCGCAGGAAGGACGAAGAAAAAGGGTGAAAAAAGAAAGAACAAGAAAACCATTCATATGGTGGAAAAGGACACTTCGTCTAGTGAGAGTGAGTCTGATACGGAGGCTGTGAGAGAACAGTTCTCGACCATGTACTATCACTCTATAGGCCTAAATGAGCAAGAATTTGAGTCGAGTGAGATCAAGAGTAGGCCTAGATCAAAGTTAATTGTGAAGTTGCCCGTCAGTACAAAGCAAGCACGTAGGTCGGTAGATTTTAAAATAGATACTGGTGCAGAAGGGAATTTGCTGCCTCTAAGTGTGTACAAGGCACTTCACCCAAAAGTGGCGTGCGACGAAATGGGCATTCCAAATACCCTTAGACCGGACAAACAGGTTAGATTAGTGGCATACAGTGGAGATGAGATAGCGCAAATAGGCACATGTAAGATTAGATTGATGTACAAGGGTAAATGTGTCACTGAAACGTTCTATGTTGTGTCAAACAAAGGAAAGGCGATTTTAGGCCTGCCGACAACGGAGAAGTTGGGCATCATTACGGTGAATGTAAGCACTGTAGAGGTAGATGAGAATGAGCATGATGATGATGCAGATTTTTACAGTACAGAGCATGACAAGGTACAAAGTAAGATAGCAACTGAAAAAATTCTGAAAGAGTACAAAGATGTGTTCGAAGGTGTTGGTTGTTTTGAAGGGGAATGTCACATTACTGTAGATCCAAATGTTAAACCACATGTGTCTCCCCCACGAAGCGTGCCATTGGCTCTACAGGAGCCACTGAAGCAAGAGTTGATAAAGATGCAGGAGCAAGGCATCATTGCCCCATTGGCTAAAGATGAACCAGCTGAATGGTGCAATAGTTTTGTGTGTGTCGCAAAGCCGAATGGCAACATAAGATTTTGCTTGGATCCCACCAGATTGAACGAAGCTATTGTCAGGCCATACCATTACACTCCAACTCTAGAAGATGTACTACCAAAGCTCAAGGGAGCAAAGTATTTTAGCATTTTAGATGCTAGGTCAGGTTTTTGGAACTTAAAACTTGACAAAGAAAGTAGTTATTTGACTACCTTTGCTTGTCCATACGGACGGTTTCGGTTTCTGAGGTTGCCCTTTGGGTTATCTTGTAGTAGTGACATCTTTCAGAAGAAGATGGATGAGGTGTTTGGAGATATGGTTGGCGTCTGTGGCATAGCAGATGATTCTGTCATTGTAGGGTATGAAGAGGATGGTAGTGACCATGATGAGAACCTGAGAAAATTTCTTGACACTTGTAGGGCAAATAATGTGAAGATGAACTTACCCAAGACTAGAATCAGGTGTACAAAGATCCCTTTTTTTGGGATGAGAACGGGTAAAGATGGTTATGAACCGGATCCAAAGAAGATTAAGGCGATCACCGAAATGGCTACACCCACTTGTGTGAAAGATTTGCAATCTTTCTTGGGAAGTGTGAATTACCTGTCTAGGTATACGCCATATTTGGCGGAGTTGTCTGCCCCATTAAGGGAGCTGATGAGAAAAGGTGTGTGTTTTCAATGGTTACCCAGGCACCAGAAAGCGTTTGAAGCGTTGAAAAGAGAGCTGGCATCAGCAAGGGTGTTGAAGTATTTTGACAAATCAAAACCAGTCTATATTGAAGTCGACGCGTCAGGTTATGGTTTAGGAGCATCCTTGATGCAACCAAGTGATGAGTGTGTAAAGGATGATGAGGATCCGCTTGAGAATTTGCAACCCGTGGCTTACGCAAGCAAAACCTTGTCAGAAACAGAAAAAAGGTATGCAAACATAGAAAGAGAGATGCTAGCAGTAGTATATGCTCTTGAGAGGTTTCACCATTTTACATATGGTAGGCGTGTACATGTGATAACAGACCATAAGCCACTGGTCGCAATTGTCAAGAAGAACCTTACGGCTGCACCGCCAAGGTTGACTAGAATGTTGCTGCGTATTCAGAAGTATGATTTTTCGTTGTCATATGTGCCAGGGAAGAATTTGAAGCTGGCTGATGCATTGTCGAGGGTAGATCCCTTGCCAGGTCGAGAGATAAAGGGTATGGATATTACAGTGAATGAAGTGCAAGCACAACTGAATGCGAGTGTAGGCAAAATTGAGAAAGTGAGATATGAAACAGATAATGATGATGAATTGTCAGAATTGAAGGGTTGGCCAGATCGTAGAAATGAATGTCCAGATGCTTTGCTAGCGTACTGGAACTATAGAGACGAGATGTCTGTGATTGATGGAATAATTGTAAAAGGCAACAGACTGGTGATCCCTAAAAATCTGAGATTAGAGGTGCTAAATCAGATTCACTACTCGCATTTAGGTGTGGAAAAATGTAGGCTTAGAGCCCGAGAAGCCGTATTTTGGCCAGGGATCAACAATGAGATCAAAGAATTGGTAGAAAAGTGTGAGGCATGCCAAAGGTACCATGAGTCAAATAAGAAAGCCCCATTGAAACCCTATGACGTGCCACCAGAACCATGGCATACACTCGGTAGTGACATCTATTGTCTAGATCAGGTAAACAATCTGATCCTGGTCGACTACTATTCTAAACTCCCAGTGATAAGACCCCTGCCAAGAACAGATACTGAAACTATAATAATGGTAATGAAGCAAGTATTCGAGGAACATGGGATACCAAAGAGGTTGATTGCGGACACAGGTCCACAATACAGGTCGAAAGAGTTTGATAGATTCTCTAAGGAGTATGACTTTCAGGTATCGCTCAGCTCTCCATACTGTCATCAGGCAAATGGCCAGGTTGAAAATACTATTAAAACTGTGAAGCGTATACTGAAGAAGTGTAAGTATTCAGGGCAAGACCCTCACTTATGCCTTCTGTGTCTAAAGACAACACCAATTGACGCATCACTACCAGCTCCGTGTGTCTTGTTAAATAAGAGAATGTATAAGAGTAACCTCCCCATGTTGCCAACACAGTGTAGTACTTTGAGAAGTGAAAAGGAAACAAATATTCAGGATGACCACAGGGAGCGTTTACATGATAGGAAAGAAAAGCAGAAGTTTTACCATGACAGACATGCGGTAAAGGGCGAGCCGAAACCTTTGGCTGAAAATACAAATTGTTGGTTACAAAATCCCCTTACAAAGTTGTGGTCGGAGGGGAAAGTGGTTGAGAGAAAGTCTGAGAGGACTTACAAAGTTGAGAAAAAGGATGGCCAAGTGTACACTAGAGATAAGCACCATCTTAGGCCAGATCCTAGACCGGTTGTAGCAACTTCACCTGAGAATAAAATCATTGTAACAGAGGACAGGCCAAAAGATGACCACAAAGGAAATGCCACTGGCGATACAGGTGTGCCGTACAAAACCAGAGCTGGCAGAATTTCAAAGCCACCTGAGAGGTTAGATTTGTAAGCTCGAAGTTGTCACGAAACTGAATCTTATCAAGTAGCTAAAGTAGACAAACCACAAGTAAACTTTAATCCAGATACATGTTAGTTAGGAAACCTTAGTAAGACTTTTATTTCGGAGTTAACTTTTCAAGCCCAGTCACGGTGCTTCCATAACATTTTTATTTTAGTCAAAGTTGTTTATCATTTTTTCTAGTCGAAATTCTCCTTATTCCGAGTGTATCAATAGTACGTAAAAGAGTACGGCTTCAATGTTTGGTAATATTGATTTGTAACATCTTTTATTCCGTAGAGAAATACTGAACAAGTGTATGTGCTGAATTTCATCTTTCAAAAGAAGGGAGATGTAATGATATGTAAAGTTATGTAAAGTAGAGGTATGACGTCACAACGTCATATCGAGGCTCTTGACGATAGACTCCATCATTGTAACTGAACGACCGCTGGACTTCCAATAAAACATCAGAATAAGGACATGAATCTTCCTCGTCATTGATATACAGGTACACCAGGATAACGTTAAAATTCCCATATGTGAAACGGCTCTTCACATATGTAAAAACATTTGCATTATGTGAATTTTATTTTCCCACATGTGATTTTCAGATTCCCATATGTTAATTTTCATTTACCACATGTGAAATTTCCATGGGATTATTTCACACGTGGGAATTTTTTTTCACATGTGGGAATTTCTTTTTTACTTACGAAATTACCACATGTGATTTTTTTACATGTGTTATTTTTATTTTCACACATGGGAATTTTAAAATTACCATGTGTGATTTTTTATCACACATAATACTTCTGTTTTCTCAAGAAAATCACACATGTGATTATGGAGTTACTTTTGAAAATGAAAATAACAAGCAATATATGACAAACTTTCCTTATAAGTGTGTTGGTTAATCTACAGATAGACAGGTAAGCAGGTAGACGAGTTTGTTTTATTTTCAAGGTCAAACATGAAGCTTTTACCGGCGAACAACTGGGGGGATGGCAATTATGTTATAATTTGCAAATATTTAATAAAAAATGACATTTTTTATAAAACAAATGCATAAGAAAATTACCTAACTACCATTTGAAATATGAGACAAAAAATTGAAGTTGTGAATGTTCATGTTTCAGAATTGTCAAGGCAATAGTTTTATAACATTGGTTTTGTCTGTACCAAAGAAGAGATACTTTTCTATTCATTGATATCACCCAACCATCTAGAACTGTTAACCTTCTCGGCCTATTGGCTAAGATGAAAGCTGTTTATAATGAAAGGCTGCACCTGATGGTGGCCTTCTCCTTCTACATCTGACACAAGCCAGGTGATGACGAAAATAGCAAAAAAACCGTGAACTAAGATTATGACCAATATTATGACATGTAGGATTCACATGTGGGATTTCAACAAAAATCCCACATGGGAATTTTTCACACGGCAAATTTCACACATGGCCTTATTTTCACATATGTGAAATAATTCCCACATGTAAAAAAAAAGAAATAACACATGGGAATTTTTCGTAAGGGCGTAGCTCATGCTTTTTGTATCTTGGCCATCATGGTCAACGTTAGGCCTACTCATGTACATTATGCATATGGCATGTATTGTATGCCAACCCAACCAGTCCATCACAGAGCAGAGGGGCCAGGCCACAGTTGACAGGGAACCGGGCATTGAGCCTATACCACCAGCAATGTCGAGCCTCTCTGTCTGTGGCTAGGCTAGCCGAGGTCTTGTATGGACATGGATGGTGTAAATGATTGGCTTGGTCTGGGGCAAGCAATAAGCATAGGCCTAGGCCTATTGAGCTAGGCCTAGCTGATCACGAGCCCACCCCCCTAATCATGTTGTCTGCATATCCCTTTAGCTAGTTAGGGGTCCTCAAGTGCAAATGTCCACGAGACCCCAATTGTCAGGGGAGGGGTAGAATAGAAGGGGCCGAAACCTGACGATAAATTACCAGTCATTAGTTTACTGGGCTGCCAGCTGGTACTAGTAGAGTTGCTCATAAGGAACCCTGCTGCATTGCAGTATTTCTAATTTCCATCCTGCACGTGTCAACCGGGCCTACCCTTTTATTATAAAGAAGGACAACGAAGGCTTTTATTCACAGATACCATATACCAGTACATGACATAAGACCAACAACATCATCACCATCAGTGATCATGGAGATCTTGTGCACCAGAGAAAAGGACTGCTGAACTTTATCCACTTACATGTACTAGTACAATCACCTGCTATCAAACTTTTGATTAAAAATTTGTACTTTTAGCACCAAAATCGCCTTCTGCAGGCCTCTGTTGGCAACGACTTACAAGGTAACTCTTACTCTTATGCAAAAATGTACATCATCTTTTGCAGGATGTTCTTGCGGCAAGCTTTATAGACGACGAGACTGAGATTCAGCACAGTGATAGGGAGGAGGTCGAACATTCTCAACCTCCATTAGCTGGATCTATCATCGAGAAACAGCGTCAAGTTTCCCTCGAGTCTCTGGCTAGCCTGGTTAGTATATCAGGTACTAAAGACCACATCAAGGTCATCATTATCCTTTTGTACCTAAGACAAAGGGTTTAGAGCCAGGGCTTATGTAGCCACATTCGTAAAAAAACTATATTTTGTGGTTTAGCCCGAATGGCATGAATCGTTCCAGTTGTGAAGTGGCCTTTATACCCCACACAGAATAAAGATGAGGCGAGTACACTCACGGAAAAAAGTAACTCAGGAAAATATTTTGGTGATTATTGCTAGTAGTACAAATATGCTATGGGGCTGCAAAACGTGAATAGGAAGTTAGGGTACTTACTGGTAGAGATGCAGCATCTAACTGTGTAAAAATAAGGAAAACAGATAAAAAACAAGTGTCAGTTTACAATAAAATATTACTTTTTTCTATGAGTGTATGACATAGACATGGGTTGTTTGACTGAGTGCTGGCCTTTTTTACAGCATCTTCCAAGTGGTAAAGAGACCTTTCCGAAACCACAGAGAAAAGCAGGAAAGGGAAAACAGCCCAAATCTAAACCGCAGCAACGGAAAAAGTCGAAACAGGTACCGGCTGGCCCATGACTAATACTCTGGACTTTCAACCATAAACATGATAAACATTAGACTGGTTAGTTGCTTTGGCTTGCGACACAGCCATCCACTTACCCCGGTATATTTGAGACAGTACGGTAGTCATGGTAGGAGTACTAACTGGTCTATGGTTAAGCCGAAAAAAAACTTCTGTTTCTGGTTACCACATGCATTAGCTCTGCCCCTTTCGCATCAAAAGTTTTTTATTGCCTTTAATTTTCAGCCACACATTTTTTATGACCCCTTCCTATCTGGTGTTGACGAAATGATTTACAAAGACCAATTTGTCAAAAATCAGCAAAAAATCTCTCAATCTATATCACACAACTGTGTAACAGGCTGGGATATGACCTTCCAGCAAACAAGAAGGGAGTTGGCACCCTCCAACAATGAAATAGAATGAATTTATGAAGTAAAAAAAATCACCGCGCCAGTCAATGTCAGTTTTCTTCTGATCATGAAACCAGAAACAGAAGTTTTTTTGGGTGGCCTTAGCATACTACCAACATTTCATTTTTTAACTATGAACCCGTGCTTTTACAGGCAGCAGCATCTGTTGGTGCACCGTCATCAACTGCGGTTCTTGGCTCCTCTCCACCATCACCATTATTGCAAGAGATGGTTGATGACGCAAATACCACGGATACAGAGATTAAGGTAAATTCAACATTGCATTCCACACCATACAATTACAAATGTACCCTTTTACCAAGTCTATCCAAAGAACGAGAAAGCACAAAAATTGACACACAAAATAAGAAGTCAACTTCCAGACTCTTGCAAATTTTCGATTACAACCGGGGTCTTCCTCAGGCACTTTTCAGCTGGAGAAACCAGTCTTTTCTAGTCTCTACAACTGAAAAGTGCTTTTACCAAGTCTCTCATTTTCACTAAACTGAAGGTGCCGGCATTGTCCATGTTCGCCACATGACTAAGCAAATGTTTTTTTTCTATGCAGAAACTAGTCAGTAAATTCAGTAGACTTCAACTTGAAGATTTGGTAGAGGAGATTGTCCACCTCCACCCAGAGGCAATGGAGGCACTGAGATTGAGGGCAGCGGTGCATGTTCATGATGCTGGGCCAGATGGAAACGGTCCCCCACCGCCACCAGAACCTGAACAAGAGGAAATTCCATGGTGTCACTGCCACAGATGTCGTCCCATGCCAACCCCAGAGGAGGAGTTGTGCTGCAGGAGACGTGTAATTGGACAGTGCATCACTGTGACATCACATGATGTAATCAACCGAGTTGTCCTTGACAGGGAAGTGTTACAAGTGGCAATTCAAAATCGGAATGACTTCCTAGTCCTCAATGAGCAGCCTAACAATCGATACCTACGTCATATGGCATACAGACAATTTGTCCTCTGGAAACACGGTCGCCTGGGAGCTGGTATTAGAGTTGTTATACCAAGTTGCGTTGTGTGGCTCATCAGGCGGGCTTATCCATCACCTGATGGAATATACACCGGATTCATTCCTGCTCGAATTTGAGTAAAATTTTCCTACAAAGTCATAATTAGCCTGGATAGGTGACTAAGTCTGGCAAAACACAGCCAAAGTCGCTGAACACCACAGGGTTAAATAGCTTAGGTAGAGAGTGTCCTCACGATGTTATAAAAGAGATGGTCTGTAAGTCTACTCCAAAGCCTTACCATTGACATTGTGCGACAAAGGACAGTTTTGATCTTGGCATGTATGTCTGTCCCCAGTGATTTTGGCCAGGTTTTTCCAGACTTTGTCACCTATAAAGGCTCGCAGTGCAATGTTTATGCAGAAATAAGTCATTTATGATGTAATTTAACACAATAATATTTTTAGAAATCTTTTACAACATAGTAATCTGTTTGTTCTCAGCTGCGAGTTCACAGTACAGTGTCTTGCGTACAACCTGGCTCAAAAAACACTGTCAATGCAGTGTCAGTCAGGAAACAGGAAGAACTGCATGTACAGAATCCTTGCTAGCGGAGGTGAAAATAGAACTGGGGATTCCCTTCGCCCATGGCAACCACACACTCCTAGCGAGTGCTGCACCCGTAGCAACCAACGACGGGACGATTTGACCCCAGTAAAATATAACAAGAAGTCATGACCCCGAAAAAGAATTGCTGGAATATTGACTTCCATAAAAAAATTGTGGAAGTCATGACCCAGGTAGGGAATAGGTTACTGAAAGCGCTGTGAGACCCTCTGCTCTGACATGTTTCGGTGTTTCCTCTGTCTGAACTTGAAATAGCGGGAGTGAATCACTCCCCTGAGGGGCATATACATGGGGAGAGATTTTTTTATAGTTCCTGTGGCAAATCTACGGGAGTGACCGATGGCTCCCGCAGGGAAATATCCTGACTGACACTATCAATGTCCACAACAGAACATCGCATGTTGCACTCCAGAAATCCCAGCCAATGGAAACTTACAATGCTGGGGCCGTATGCATAAAACATCTTAAGTGTAAGATTTTCCTTATCTTTTGTTTGGAACAATAGTTTAAGGGAAATTTTACACTTAAGATGTTTTATGCATACGGCCCCAGGTTCCCTGTCTTTGAACCTACTTCTGTGGCGTTCTTCCAGTTCTTTGATGTTAGGTTTCTCTTTAGCTGTTCGAGTACGCCTAATCAGGGTGGGGTCCTCTGGAAGTGGTGCAGCTTTCTGTCCCAAGCGATGTTCGACCTCTGTCATCTGTGCCTCCTCCCGTTTTGATATAACTCTTTCTATCAGACCAGGGATGTACGAGTACTCCTTTGGTGTTTTTTGGTACTGCATGTACCATCTTTCTGATTGTTTGTTGTATTTTCCAATGGTGCTGAAAAAAGAGGAAAATGACCTACGTGAATCAGTGAAATAGATTCTGATTAACACCTTTACTACTGTTTAAAGCCTATAGGGTTTATGAGTTTTATACATGTACTTGTTTCAACTGTACAGTCTTGTTCGTATTAATATCAACACCTATTATCTCAAATATCTCATAAACCACCAAACCAATTTAAATGCGGTTTTCTGCATAAGGTCAGAAATCTTGTTGACTACAACTGGACATCAATGTTTTTGCACAAGATTCACTTCTTCATTGCGTAATCTGTCATTGGAAAAAGGTCCCCCAAAAAATTTTTTTGTTTCTAGATTTTTCACCAAAATTCCTTGACCAGAATGAAGTTATGCCAAAATAAAGGTTATTTAGCAAGTTACTGTCAAAATACGTCGTTTAGTTTTTGAGAAATTGACGTTTTTGTAAAGCTATATCAACACCACTTGTGTTCCACTATCAACAACTTATGAGACGACCCCTACATAATAATGCAAACCATACACCATGCATGGGTCACTGTATAGGCATAGAAAAATGTTGTGACCTGTACTGGTTATTCATGACATTGTATTGCAAAAAGTACCAGGCATTGAGAAAGAACTTAGTAGCCTTTGTCATCTTTGTTTGAAGTTAACCAGTGCATGAATTGGTCACTAAAGCCTCCACACACTTGAAAAATTATTATGTAACACTTTTGCCACATAGGACTCAGCGCTGTTCTATAGATCTATGGATTT
>NMRB01000378.1:371692-384166 GCA_002633025.1 Notospermus geniculatus | reverse complement strand
CAAAATATTACATGACATGAACCAGTGAACCTGAACCAGAGAAATGAAGTAGAGAAATCAGACATCACGGTCATATTTCAATGTCTATTAACAACAAGTAGGCCTATAATGAATGGTTCTACAACAGGCCTAAAATTAATACCGTAGACAAAAGATGAGCAACTGTGATGTGAGCTGATACATATGAACAGCTCTGCTGACCTTTGGTCAGGTGAACTAAAATTTGTTGAAGTTTTAGTAACTGATGATCAAGACCACTTACCGAGCCTTACTTTCCTTATCCTGTGCTACATCTCTGCTAGCATGCATGTTGAAGTCTATTGCAGCTGCGAGAGTTCTCACTTGGTAGCCAAGGTACCTGTGGATAAATAAGGCATGGTTTGAAGATCAGTGGGTTCAAGTGATTGACTTATTCTATTGACAAGTTTAGTTCTCAAGGTATGTGTAAAAAAGACTAAATGTTAGGATCCACCAGATGTGCTGAATGACGTTGTTTCACTTACGTGAACGAGTTCCGTTTGGAAGCATACATGAGCAAATGGGAATGAAAGACTTCCAACATTCCAGTGTGTCTGTAAAATAAAATAATTTCGATTTTATGTCTACAAAACTGTTGGAAAATGTCATGTATTTACACATTGTTCACGTTGTAATTGGAAGTTTAACTTAATACATAACATGTTAATTTTGTTACCTGAAATTTCTGAGGTAGTGAAAGGTGGAAAGGAATGTTTTGTCGAATAGGATATTGCGCATCACATTCGCAGCAGTGGATTCTGGATCAAGCCATGGTCGATCAGCGTGCTCATCTGGAAGGGGCATTGGGTGGTTACACTTCCCGCTAGTGATCCCTGATGTATCAACCCATGTGTGTTTGTTGCAGATGTGGTGCATGATCTTCGTCCAATGCTCCTGTAAGAAAATGATGGGATGAACATCGGCTGCCTTCATACAACCATTCAAAGAAGAGCTTTCGGCTATATACACACCTTCAAGTGAAGTACATCCCCGTTACACTGTTGGGCACAGTACCACAGGTGTTTAACGATGTATGGGATCCAAGGTCCGATTGGAGCACATCCTTTTTTAGAAGCCTACAAAGATTGAGTATGTATGCACACATGGACATGTCAGCTGAATCAGGCTGGGATTCCTGAAAACTACAAGCAACAATACCAGAACAACTAAATTTCATTTGAATTGTTTCACAGAGATCAGAGACTTATTACAGTCCATGTTAACATGGTTTAGCATTCAGCATGCTTTGCTTTCATCATAAACTGTGAGGACCCTGGAGTATACTTCTGGCCATGACATATTTACAGTATTACTTACAGCAGCAGCCAACTTCTTTGCAAGATTCTTGCTTTTGTACCATATGTCATACTGGTGTTCGATCCCTGTGAACTCCTCTTCTCTCTCTGCAAATAAAAGCAATTAGCATTATACATGTACAGTAATACAATACAAAACACACAGTACAATTTTTGTGGTGAATAGTAACTTTTTGATAACTTACTCATTGTTGCTCTTATCTGTGGGCGTTCATCAGTGACTACTTCTTGAATGTTGGCCTTCGACATCACCTGGCGCATGGCTTTCCTGAATCCCAATCGCTCCATGTTAGTGCTCTTCAAGTCTGCTGATCTCACATCGACATTGACGGTAGCCAGTAGGTTCATTGTGTTACAGTCCATAAGAGAGTACGTGCAATACATTGCACTATGCCCTGGAGAATCATTACGGCCGTCTCCACTCAGTATAAGAGGGTCCTTTACCTCACGCAGGAGTTTATGCCCGTTGTACACGGTAGGATTTTTTTGTACTAAAAATTATAAATGAGGCTCATGAAGGGTGATTTCGGTCATAGGCTACCGATTGCATTGCTGAAGGGCATTGTGAACACCCATTTAGGACCCATTTATAATTTTTAGTACAAGAAAATCCTACCGTGTACAACGGGCATTAGTCTGAAGAGTTTCCAAGTACTCGACAATCACTGGGTGGATGTACAATCTCTGTACACTGTTAAAGAACACCACGACACCATAACACAAGCCTGGTGGCGCCCGGGTTCACGAAGTGACGTTGAGATCATGAGACTGCAGTTAGTTGCTGGGCCGGGAATAGATGTTTGGTTTGGGCAGCGGAAAGAAACTCGATAGCAGGACAAGTCCTTACATCCAAACAGAGAAAATCTTTGTGAATAAAAGAAAAGAAATGGAGAAAAAAATTTCTTCCACCACCCGGGCTCGAACCCATGGTCATAGACAACCATAGCCGTAATCACTGAACCCACTACTGATAACCCAAATGCGGCCATGGCCTATATTCACCATCAACACTGACTCCAATTATCAACTCATCCATAAGGCATCCCTTTATTTTAGTCCCAAGAAGGCTACCTGAACATTCGTGCACTATATGTGTGTACACACATCGTATCTCCATACACGTCGGTTATTCGTGGATCAAACAAAATGGCGACCTGACTCGTCTGCTATGGGGCAATTCTGGACTTTTCTGCTTATTTCTCGGTGATGAAGGATTACATACGGTTCAAAATAAATAGGGGAGGATATCTTGATACACATCGTTGTGTAAAGGTGATATATTCAGTTCTGATTTTTTTGCATGCTCTCAGTATTTTGTACACAAAAATGCCGTTTCATGATGATGTATACATTCGTCCATACATCGGCGATTATGCCCCAAACAAAAGTGTTGATTTCTCGAAAAAACGCGAATAATATGTAAATTCTACAACTATAAGAGACATAACTTGGCGTTACACTACACTTATTAGTGAAATTTCGTGCCAATTGGTGCTATATTAAGTGAATAAACCCGTGTGACAAGAAGATAAGAAAATAACGTCACTTCGTGAACAATAAAGACCACACTGAACAGCAAAATATTCTGTGTGCTGCTCTTTTGTTACTTGAACTATTAACAGTTTAGTATAACAGGCTGCACAGCAGTATTTATAATTTGGCACAACATACCTGTATGTGTTGGTTTTGCCAACAAATCCCAGGTTCATGAACCGTGCAAACAGGGCAAACTTAGAATAGTTATTTCCTGACAATTAGAGGCAAATTGGTGTTAAAAGGTTCGAGCTGTACATACCAGCAGTCCTGGGCTGAGAGCTCCATGAGCCATACATATGGTGTTTTTTTGCCTCACAATGCCAGGAAATAACTAAGCAAGTTCCAAGCATCGTTGACTTAAAAGAAAGGTTCTCTCCACATTTTCGGCACTTGTTGCCAACGGCAAGCTGCAGTAGGTCAAGTAGAACTCTATTGTGGGCAATACACTTTTCATCTTGGACGGCCAAGAGTCTATGGCAAGCGGATTGTCCAGTTATTCAAAAAACCTATATTTTTGCAATAAAACTTAGTTTTTGTGGAAAAAATATAGGTTTTTTGACAAAAACTAATATTTTCTCCCAAAAAACCTAGTTTTTGTCAAATAACTTATATTTTTGCAATAAAACCTGGTTGTGCCGACGCCATATTTACACGCAGTTGTTCAATTGACCGACGCAGTTCGATTGGATGGCAACTGGCGATCGAGCGATTGCTCCTGACTGATTACCCCAGCCTATGATTCAGAAACCTTTCTGTAGGAACCAAAGGGCAGCCACAATTTAGCGCACACAATGGACATTTCAGGCCAGCAGTTGAGAGTTTCAGAGTGGCACGGCCGGGAATCGAACCCGCGACCTTCCGATCACGAGTCCACAGCCCTAACCATTATGCCACCGCGCTCCCCATAGGTTCAAAAACAGAAATCTAAGGGAGGAGATACACAGGCAGAGGTACATCATGGAGGAAGCAGAAACAGGTAATGTATGGCACTCACATAGCGTCATCCTTCTTGGCCTCATCTTCAGAGTCATCTGCATACTCAGGTTCTTGCCAAAAGAGGGCTTCCTCTTGGTAACTGAAAAGTAGCGTTAAAACACCTGCAAGTGTTGTTGACATGTTCATATGTGCTACTTTCAACTGTCATCACATTGGGTTACAATTACAACTTAAAACCATTACCGTTAGCATGATTAGAGCAACTCAAATAGGCAGCAGGAAGTAGTCAGTCATACCTAGCATGATTAGAGCAACTCAAATAGGCAGCAGGAAGAAGTCATACCTGAGACTTTTCGGTGGTGGTTTCCTCAGTGGTGTAGATGTTGCAAATCTTCTGGCAGAAACATCCATGTTCTCTATCACATCTGATTCTGTTGAAAGAACCAGTAGGAAATTGATTCAACAACTGTCATGACTGTCATCTCTCAAACCAAAACTGGCTTAAAACTCTCGCTTGCAAATTTATTTCAAAATCATGAATAATAAATTTTTTTTGTGATAGAATATTCTAGTGGAAGCAATCTTTTTCATTTTACCCCCGTACTTACCATCCTGAGATGCCTGACCTGAAACAACCATGCTAGGGGTGGTGAACTCCAACATCCGTAAGGCTTTCTCGCTGAAATTGTAAGACATACTCTGATTGCACTCAACAGAAATGTGCTCTAAGCTGGCTGTTGAGTATAAATGCAATTTATTTCCGGTACTGTTTTCTAATGCCAAAAGAATCTTAAGTTAGCCTAAACTCTGTCTGATACCGTACTTACAATTTTTCACTCTTTGGTGTCTCTGGTATAACTTGTTCACCAGGATATACATCAGGGATGGCTCTGGGAAGCTGGGTGCCCTCGATATTGAACATACTGCAATAATATTTTATCATGTTGAGGTAATTGGCAAAATCCACCAGCACAACAGCAAATCAAAATTGAACAGTAAATAAATTGCCAAATTGGGTAACAATTATGCCATTTAATTTTTTAATGTTGGGAGTGGCCTACCTCAAATCCTCTTCCTTCTCTTCACCCAATGATAGTTCCAAATGAGCAGTACTTGACGGTCCTGCCTGCGGTTCTTGAGAGAGCTGGGGGCAATGGACTTGATGATGCAAACACCTGGCCCTATGCAGGGCCAGGAGGTGTTTGATCCATTCCCCCTGTGTTTTATGTCAATCTGTTGCACGCTGCCCTTCCCAATCATCCCAGGAGATGCCTATGATCAAATCAAATCAAATCAAAATGTTTATTGTAGCCTTATAAAGATACATGATTAGAGCTGGGGGCAATGGACTTGATGATGCAAACACCTGGCCCTATGCAGGGCCAGGAGGTGTTTGATCCATTCCCCCTGTGTTCTATGTCCATCTGTTGCACGCTGCCCTTCCCAATCATCCCAGGAGATGCCTATGTGAATCCTAGTCTTGTCATATGCTTTTAGTCTTGCTCGTTTCCTGGCCTTCTTTTCGACTGAGGACACACGTTTGCGTCTACGACAGACATCTTTGGGTGGTGGTGTCTGCCCCTCACTCTCAGCCATGCTGGCCAGCCTGAACTGAATAATGAAAAGCACATGACTGATAGTCAACAACAGCAAGTGAGCAAGATAGGCTCAAGGCCTAAAAATGCTAATATTATACAATAGCAGGATTTGGAGTACGGTACCACCAACCTCATGACCTACCTAGCCCCAGGTCTAGGCCTAGCTAGGCACGTAGAAACTTGAGCCTAAATGTATGCTGCTATGCTCCTTCTAAATAAAAATCCAGTGTCCCCCAAAACTAAAGACAGTCCGCTCTGGAGATGCATATCATCTGAAAGAATGCATTTTATTCTTCCCAAACGAATGCATGCTACTCTTAGAAAAATGCTTTTTTTTAGATGAAATTTCGGCCGACTTTTGGTGAGGAGTGAAAACTGCCGTGTACATCAAATGTAGGCCTACAGTGCACTCAGCGCAATGTAGGCCTAGGGGCCTATTGTTTGTTAGAAGGAGCATTCTTGCATTGTAGGTTTCTTTTAGTGCTAGCGCCTACCACATACTAGGCCTATACACAGACAGACTGAGACAGCAGGCCGGCTACACCGTCCATGGTATACGGTAATAAAGGCACTGGAAAAAAAGGCACGGAAAAAAAGGCACTAGGTAAAAAAGGCACTGGAAAAAAAGGCACTAGGTAAAAAAGGCACTAGGAAATAAAGGCACTAGGAAATAAAGGCACTAGGTAAAAAAGGCACTACGAAATAAAGGCACTAGGAAAAAAAGGCACGCCGAAAACAGAAACTAGGAAAAAAAGGCACTTTTCACAAAATGTGTCTTGGCCTATGCTGGTCAATCTGTACCTTTTTATAACATATTTGATTTTCTTTTTTACTTTTCAGGCTTATAATTTTGCGCGAGTCCATGTTCGGTGGTTTAAAGGCATGCCTGGGTCCACATTTGGAGTCTTTGGCTGGGGTCCCATCTTAAGCCACTGATGGGCAGTCATGCCGTAGGTCTAATCTCTGATGGCCCAATGAAGGTCTTGGTCCCTAGATATAAAGTCTGGCAACATCTATCTTTGACCTAATGGAATGCGGAAGCTAGGAAATTGATCGTTGGATTTTCCACGGACCTTTAATCACACGCGGCTATTGAATGACCGGCGGACAACGCGAACAATCAGGGAACGACCACAAGTGATCGACAGGCATGATTATAAACCGCAAAGCTCTGTGACATTACATGACTTCCGCATTCCTTTAGGTCGAAGATAGATGTTGCCAGACTTTACATTATATCATGGGGCCAGGGGGTCCCCGGGAGGGGGTCATGCCTGAGGACCTCTGGCAAAAAGAAGCAGACTGCTGAAAAAGCTTTGATTTTAACTCATTATCATTGATGTACCGGTAGCGAAATGATTGTCGGGTGCAAATGATCAAGGGCATGTTTCATAAAGCGACTTTAAGCTCATGGTACCATTAACTTCAATGTATTTTCATTTTGGTTAAAGGTACCATTATTTATTAGCTGAAAGTTACTTTTTGAATCAGGCCCCAGGACATTGATTATGCACCTGCAAATAATAGGAGGGCATATAGTGTCACTCCTTTAGTTTTTTGTGCATTGTACTTGTCGGATTCCCATTGTTATACTAAGCCCTAAATACCGCATTATTAGCCCTGATGGCAATATTGAGCGACTTCTACTTCAGTGTAGGAGGAAACCAAAGAACTCGGAGGAAACCGAATAAATCTGAGGGAGTAACCGTCTCCACCGCATGATGTCAACCCTGGACCTCATTTTGTCAAAAGTGCCTTTTTTTCCAAGTGCCTTTTTTTCCTAGTGCCTTTATTTCCAGTGGCATTTTTTCCTAGTGCCTTTATTTCCTAGTGCCTTTTTTACCTAGTGCCTTTTTTCCGAGTGCCTTTTTTTCCTAGTGCCTTTATTACCTATTGCCTTTTTTTTCCAGTGCCTTTTTTACCTAGTGCCTTTTTTACCGTGCCTTTTTTTCCAGTGCCTTTTTTTCCAGTGCCTTTTTTACCTAGATTCACCGTCCATACGTACATGATGTGGGTCTACAGGTGCCTGAATGCATTGCATTGCAATGGATTCAGTAAACATGGTAAATACAGTACACTGTACAGTAAATACATAGCCTATGTATGTACGTGCACCATGCACTGCCGGTAGGCCCACTGTGTAGTGTGTGCGCTTTTGTTTTGTTTGTTTTGGTTCGCCTGCTCACTTCAAAAACACACCCTTCGCGGCGATTTTAGCAAGGAATCTATAGCCTACGCAATGCTTCGTGGAACATGGTAAAACAAGCATGACAATATGATGCAATACCTGATTATCCGCATCGAATTTGAAGGAGAAATCGAAATGAAATCACGCAACTTTCACCAGAATCGCACGTTTTCCCGATCACCCGCCATGATGCAAGATGACTCATGTTGACTGTTCTTTTTGTTATTCAGTTGTTATCGTCGTTACACCTCCGCCACCGCCGCTAGTTCATCTATCTGACAAAAGGTGGCAGTGTGAACTTGCCGCAAACGGATGGACTGCCGCTTTAATACTAGTTCTACGCTCTCAACCACTGGCACAGATGGGGCCAAATCATGTTTCTGAACACTAGATGGCGCAAAATGTCATCAACTAATCAGCGACCAGTATTTCACGCAACTAGGGGAAAACATGAAACATTTTCTTATTGGCCGCTTTGGTCACGTGACAAGCATCGTGGCATAGATGTATATATTCCGGACTTTTCATGTTATTTTGCACCACTTTTTGGAATACATTCACTGCGAAATGAAAAGTTAAAGGGGCACGGTATTGGATTCTCAAATGCGTTATTTGACTGCCGACGTAGAGGGAGTCACCTAGCGGCAGTAAGCGAACTACAAAAAATGCATTACAAAATGTACGCAGTAAATCGTGTCATTCGCCGAAACGTAGTTAGACTGTCGGGTTGGAGAGTGGCGCGGTGGCGCCGTCTGTCGAGAAAAAGTGGCAATACCGTGCTCCTTTAACATACTCAACGTCACATACGACCCGATGAGGGACAATACAGCGGTTTAAGTACTTCGCATTCAGCATTCGTGGATTGCCGTGATTGCATCCATAGAAACAACACCGCCTAAGATTGTTTGAAAGGTGATCCCGCCGCAGACCTGTCCAGACCCCCGGATTTCCAGTGCCGCCTATTATCACTTCTAAATTTCTGGTGCCGCGTAAGTATGTTGTGTGATACAACCACCAGGTGGTGACTTTGATGACGTCATTTATTAACCTGCGCATTCCCATACTGCGCACAATCGGTATCAACCTCCGCTGCGCTGGTGATACCATTGCCACCAAATGGCCGCATCACCAACTTTACGTTTGCCAGGATTTTTGGCATTTTTATTCAGGCACAAACGTACAAAATTATACCTTTCATACTCTTAAATGTTGCAACAATTACAAAAACATAATGTTACTGTGAAATAAACGTCCTGTACCCTCCAAAATTGCTGATTTAAAAAATAAATTTGGCCTAGGCCTATAAGTAGGCCTACTCTACTGGTGGATCACTTATTGACGGTTGTCTGACCGGGATCCCAGTCTCATCCCACCCTACCGGGATCCCGGTCTCATCCCACCGGGATCCCGGTCTCATCCCACCGGGATCCCAGTCTCATCCCACCGGGATCCCGGGCTCATCCCGCCGGGATCCCGGTCTTATAACTGGGATCCCGGTCTTATAACTGGGATCCCACTTTTATCCCGCCCAAAAATCCCGCCTAAAATTCCCGGTGGGATCCCGCCGGGATCCCAGCTGGGATCCCGGTGGGATCCCGGTTACTTTTTCTATGGGGATTGTAAGCGCCAGCGTGAAGACAATCGACGCCTGGAGATAGGTGCATTCCTAGGACGCTGATTCCTGTCACCTCTGCTGCTTTTGAAGGAATGCTTCATCATGAACTAATCCGATTTCATCCTGATTTGTGTACATTCATGTGGTTAATAAAAGATACCAACTGAAAATCAACCGCCCTTATTTCATTTTAATATAAATATTAGGGCTATGTAGAAATTCAGGATTATCCTACCCTTCTATTATGTTAAGTAAACTACCTACGCAGTTGTGTACCGCGCCCCCTTCGGTTTACCCGCTCTCCACAACGTAAAATTCGCCGCGTTTGGTCAACAGATGGCCAAACGCGGCGAATATTACTAAGTTAAGCAGCCAGAGCGAGTAAACCGAAGGGGGCGCGACTTACAACTGCGTAGGGAGTTTACTATATGTAGGCCTAAGCCCCACCGGTCATCTCAGACTCCCCAAATCAAGCAGAAAGAAAACGAAAGGAAAAATAAAGAACCTTTAATGGCAACTGGACCATGTGGCGTATAATGTTATCTATTTTCTATATCCTTAGAATGGAAGAGGTCGTTATCCACGGTGTTGGAATTTATTGCAAGTCATTTTTTCATGGTTCAGTCGGAATCGATCAACAGGTTAATACTAGTAGGCCTATGCCATATCAGCTGGGACCTATGCATGGGACCTATGCATTGACCCCTAGCGATCAAAGTCATCATTTCTTGAACAGATAATGATCACCAAGTCAATCACCAGACTTATTGGCTGCAGCATAGCGCATTGCTTCATGAATGGGAAATGTGCTCTGATCACGTTTGTCTGTGTTCACTACCATTAACGCATTCAAGTTTTCTTCAGTGAGCACAGCCCTTCTCTCGCGTTGATTGTGAAGTTCACAGTGTTTGGTTTCTTTATGCATCAGCAGATATTTCTAGCAATGTTTCTACTTGTGTGGTTTGCGGAGGTGCCGGCTGCCGGTTTCATGGGGGGTTACAGTATTGGGTACCAGTATTTAGGATTGCATACAGGTGCATATTCATGTTCAGGAAGAGAATAATAACCGGAGCTATCGTTTTCTGCTATTTGTGTATTGTTAACAAATGAAACACTAGCCTGCATTCTTGTGGAAAGAACGGTTTTCCTGGATTTGTGTTTAGAAAGCTTAAAGCTGAACTGAACTATTTTTGGACCCGCAGAGTGGACGTCTTGAGAGGATTCATTTATCCATTTTGATACGGCATATCAGTGCATTATCTGGTTTTAGTTCTAGGAAAAAATTACCAGGTGTAATTTGGGGAGCCATGTTGGTGCGCTGGGCAAGCGCCCCTTTAAGTTTAAGGATCCGGAAGTGATGGTATCGCGCCATCTGGTGGCGCATGTGCTTTTCGCCATTGATTGTAAATGTGGTTGATGTATTTCCGGTCAAGTTGTCACATTAAGATTGCAAAAATAAGGCACTCAAAGAGGTAAATGGTCAGAAACAAGTAATGAATGATAAAATCGATATGTGTACATTGTGTGTGCCAAGTTTTAGCTCAGAGAATCTTTCCCTGATGAAGATGTTTGATGATTCTGTCCGCTTGGATGCTGGACGGGCCTTGTGCGTGGTGTAGGCCCCTGGCCCCCTCTCGTTCTGTTCCCTAAAATCGTCATCAGCGGCCTCGTCTGGCCACTGGCATGTGCTCCCCAGGTTCCAAGGAAAGTGTATTAGCCTACAAGGTGGCCAAGTTTGGCTGTAATATATTTGTAGCACTTTTCGGGGCGTGACCTACTTTCAAAACCCCCTCGCTGGCCTGATGTTTCAGGTCACGTGACTCACTCCATGTGCTCTGTGGTGTCAGTTGTCACACCTAGATGGCAGCACCGTTGCCTGCAGTAATTTCTGTAGGTCTCTGTGTTCTCCATCCAAGTTTTCTTTGGTCATTGCCCACATTGGTGGTACATTTCTTAATACAGTTGTTTAATAAGACAACAAGATATTTGAACAAGGTTTTGTATTGGTACTTGCAGATTCACGGACGATGTGTGTACAGAGTTTGATAGAGAGATAGAATACAAAGCAAAGTCATTACAACACACTGTCGTTCTGTCGTTCCTAGAGTTGCCCCGGATCTTACATCAGCCACTATACATACGGATAGTCGTTGTTTTAAAGTCCAGTGCAAATTTTGACCACTAGGAGAGGGCTTTCCTGTCAGGCGAATAATAACAATTTCCTTCACTGATCGTGACCCGAACATCAGGTAAATTACAACTTTGTTTCTGGCCACCCATCTTCGATAATCGAAGGCCGATCTCTCTCCACTGCGTTATACATCGCACATCACCCTTCGAGAAATAGACCAGTCGGCGGCATATCTTGGCACCATGCCAACTTTACCGGTCGACCAATCATATGACACTTTATATCGGGTCTTCGGCTACAACTCTTTGTACCACGATTCAAATTTTACAACACCGATTCTGATTGGCCTCTTTTTCTCGAGGCAGCAGATACGCCGTGGACCTGTCACTTTCTCGAAGGGTGATGTGCGGTGTGAAGTAGTGGTGAGCAGATCGGCCTTCGATCATCGAAGATGTGGCCACCAGGACCCATATTCATAAAACTACTTAGTTTAAGTGTGACATTTATCCTTTGTTCAACACAAACGATACTTAAGTATGTTTATGAATATGGACCCTGAAGCCTAAAGGCTAAGTGAGCTAACACCATGGATGTGTATGGTGGGCCGAAGCAGTCACAATTTGCTACTTACCGCATTTGAATATCATTCAAGGACAAATACAGGCCGTTGCAATAAAAATATCTGGGCATTACAAAAATAATCAACTGTCACAAGAAAAATATATGCTGTTGTAATATAAATATCCAACAAGCACAGCATTGAACGTCCCCCGTCGCCCCGGGTGCAAGTTCGACGGGCCTGTATTTTGAAGATTCCGTTCAGTATTAATGGCACAATCACAGTTTCTATGATTCGGCTTTTTGGCCCCCTGGTGGCAAAGTGGGAAATCAGATTTGGTGGATTCTTTGACGCGACACACCGTTGGCCCATGATACATCCCTCCACCAAATATCAACCCAAAATTTTCAATCGTTCAGAAGTTACAGAGAGGAAGGGAACTTATGTGGTTTGTACAAAGCGCCCCCTACAGGGCTGGAAAATGAATGTAATTGAAAACCCGCAGAGTATATTATGTAGCCTTGCTAGATGAGCCTACCATCAAAATTTTGTGAAATTACGTTCAGTATTAAAGGTG
>NMRB01000378.1:350955-371455 GCA_002633025.1 Notospermus geniculatus | reverse complement strand
ATTTGGCCGATTCTTTCACGCGACACACCGTTGGCCCATTGTACATCCCCCCACCAAATATCAACCCAAAATTTTCAGTCGTTCAGAAGTTACAGAGCGGAAGGGAACTTATGTGGTTTTTACAAAGCGCCCCCTACAGGGCTGAAAAATGAATTAAATTGAAAACCCGTATGGTATGTTATGTACCCTTGCTAGATGAGCCTACCATAAAAATTTCGTGAAATTCCATTCAGTATTAAAGGCGTAATCGCAGTTTTTGTGGTTTGGCTTTCGGCCCCCTGGTGGCAAAGTGGAGAATCAGATTTGGCCGATTCTTTCACGGGACACACCTTTGGCCCGTGATACATCCCTCCACCAAATATGAATCCAAAATCTTTAGCCGTTCTTAAGTTATAGAGCGGAAGGGACTAGTAGCGGCGAGCGGCGAGCACCGAGCGCCGAGCGGCAGAAGCGCACGGACGGCCGGTATTTTCAAGTCCCCCTCCGAGGGCTCCGGGGGACAAAAAAGAGCACAAAACAACACACAGTATACAATAAATCGGAAAGTCGTCTCTGATTCGGAGACGACTTTTCGATTTACTGTTGTAATATAAAAAATATTTTACGGTGAACAATAAATATCGTCGTTGAAATAAAAATCATGTCGTTACAATAAAAATACCTGAGCGTTGCAATAATAATAAATTCGGCTTTCAGCCGAAAATGACCGAAAAGAAACGAACAATTAGCGGAAAATACCGACCACGATTTATATTACAACGGTCATTTTTATTGTAATGACACGATTTTTATTTCAACGAAGGCATTTGTCGTTTAACGTAAAATATTTTCATTGTAACGGTCGATTATTCTTGTAACGCTTAAACATTTTTATTGCAATGGTATTATTTAACGTTAAATGGTCAATACCGAATAATGACCGCTTTGGCCCACCATAGATGTGGCAGGTTCAAGGTTGCACAGACCTCTCAAACATGGTATCTCACCTCCAGCATGCAAAATATGAAGATGCCGATACCACCCCTGCCTATGTGAATTCACACACATGTGACAAAATTGCTGTTTAAATCCTTCAGTTTCTGAACATCTCTGTTGAGACAGAGATGTTCTGTAGTAAGTGAGCTACATGTAGACATAGATGGTTAGATGGTATATATACAGGATACTCAAGCAATGCCAAAGAAAGAAAAGGAATCCTTAATCACGTCACAGAGATTGTTATTTTTTATACAACTGAAGAATCTGTGCTGTTGTCCCTGAAAATGACAGAAAACCAAGGATGAGAATTAATAAATACCACTGACTGAGACGAGCATATCCGAAAATAGCACCAGTTCTAATACTGTGTCTTGTATTTTGACCATCTTTTTAAGTGACTGGTGAGTGAGGCGCCGTTCATTTTTTCTTTTTGTAATCCCTAGCAACACCACTATTCTGTAGTATCCCCGAGGCATTTTCACATACATGTACATTTCGTATCATAGTAATGTTCCGGACAGTTCATCACCTCACCTCATTACCTCGCTTTTCAGGGTTTCCCAAAATCAGTCATTCCAATCAAAAATTACGGCTTTTTTGTGCGGCAAGGTCAGCCCCAACTCAGGACTTGTGTCATAATAAATACACTTGGTTCATGAATTAGGCCGGGTTTACAATTGAGCTACACCTACACGAACACGGCTTGCAAACAAAGGTTTCATGGTCCTGAACCCGTTGTGAACGCATTGTTCGCCGTCATATCCGTGTACTGTGTAACTCTATGTGAATTTGGCCTGCAGCACAAAATGAAATGGTCCATGGACCATGTGCTCACTGGGTTGGACATAATAGTCTAATGACAGAGGGAGGTACTAGTTATGAGCAATCTGGGTCAAGTCATTCCCAGGTAGGACTTTGATGATTTTTGGGTTATGCCACCTGGCGGCCATATTGGATGTCCGATTGGGCTGGAACTTCACATGCACATAAAGGTCATCTGCAGGGGGCCACATAACACATTGGTTCCTGAGTTACAGAACTTTGAACTCAGAAATTTTTGGGTTACGCCACCTGGTGGCCATGTTTGAAGTCAAATCAGGCCGAAATTTGACATGCATGTAAAGGTCATCTAGATGGAGGTAAATATCAAATTTGAGCACTGCGTGTCAAGCCGTTCCCGAGTAATAGCACTTACTTGATTTTCAGGTTACGCCACCTGGCGGCCATACTGGATGTCCAATCGGGCAGAAACTTGGTATTTTTTAAGGTACCCCTCCAATGCATGTTTATGGAAGATATGAAGTCGCTCGGTGAAATAATGACAAACTGTGGCAGGTTCGTCACTTTTGTCGAACTTTGACCTCTGTGACCTTGAAAAGTAGGTCAAATCGAAAATCCGTTAAATATGTTATGTATCTTTAATAGAGTTGTTACCTATTCATGACTGTCAGGGGTGCTTACTATCAGGGGAGATTTACCATATAATACCTGATCCAATTTCGGGTACTTACCATGGAAAGTGCACTCCAGCATGTCCAGTCGTATTTGATCTCATTTAACCTTGCAATGTCCATCTTTACAGTTTGAGGTCACGTGATACGGGAACCATCAATCCGTGGTCTGATCATGCTGATGACGTAGAACCAAAATCTGGTTCTTCGGTTACTCATCATCTGACTCTGTATTAGCGTCCAGCAGATTCTAAAAATAGCAATACGAGTCAGACGTTCGGACTAAGGCCTAGGGGGCACACACGGCTGGTCGAGATGAACTAACCCCCCATGCTAGACGAATTTATGTTGGTCCCATAAATGGGATCGTCAACCCCCGGTTGGTTGTTGTGTGCAGGGCCATCAGAAGGCACGAACTGGTCGATGGCCATCTCCCCAATCATTCCCTCGGAATCATTTTTCCTTGGACAGGTGGCAGCACCGTGCATACCAAAACATTAATGTTATCTATTTTTAGCTCACCGTGGTGAGCTTATACAATGGTTGTGCGTCCGTCGTCGTCCGTCGTTGTCCGTTAGCAGGGCACGTTTCGTAACCGCTGGAGGTATTGATCTGAAACTTGGTGCATATATACCTCTAGGTCAGATGACCCACCACACCAAGTTTCGGTCCGATTCGACTCTCAGCTTGGCCACCANTCTGTATATTCTGTCTCTTATTTCCATATCTTATGTCTTGCTGTGTGTCTTTCTATCTTGTTCTTAGTTCCTTAATTTTATGTCATTTTACATTTATGTTAGTCCGTCCAAAAGCTTCTAGCTTATGTTCTCTGTTGTGGTCTCTATACGGACGTAAAATAAAGATTATCTTATCTTATCTTATGTACAATCTCTGTACACTGTAAAAGAACACCACGACACCATTTAACATAAAGACCACACTGAACAGCAAAATATTCTGTGTGCTGCTCTTTTGTTACTTGAACTATTAACAGTTTAGTATAACAGGCTGCACAGCAGTGTTTATAATTTGGCACAACATACCTGTATGTGTTGGTTTTGCCAACAAATCCCAGGTTCATGAACCGTGCAAACAGGGCAAACTTAGAATAGTTATTTCCTGACAATATGAGGCAAATTGGTGTTAAAAGGTTCGAGCTGTACATACCAGCAGTCCTGGGCTGAGAGCTCCATGAGCCATACATATGGTATTTTTTTGCCTCACAATGCCAGGAAATAACTAAGCAAGTTCCAAGCATCGTTGACTTAAAAGAAAGGTTCTCTCCACATTTTCGGCACTTGTTGCCAACGGCAAGCTGCAGTAGGTCAAGTAGAACTCTATTGTGGGCAATACACTTTTCGTCTTGGACGGCCAAGAGTCGGTGTGCATCATTAGTCATTCTTCCATTTGGAATCCGGGGGCCATATTCATAAAACCTTGCTAGGCTTAGTTGGCTGCTAAGTGCCTAGTTTGTACAGGCCAATGTACACAACTAGCAGCCAACTAAGCTAGCAAGGTTTTATGAATATGGGCCCTGGTTTTCGGTTGATCGACAGCTGGGTGTGTCCATTCTTCATCCGTGTCATCAGATTCATTGTCTGATCCTTCTTCAAAGTCAGTGTCTTCAGTAGCTAACATCGTCTCCCAACCAGGGTCAGGAAAAGTAACATTGATGACATTGTCATCACTCAACTGATGTTCATGGTCTTCTTGTTCATCAGTGAACTTGCTGCAAGATAGAAAGAAAACATGTTCTCCATCCGTTGGTTGACAAGACACAAACTGAATCGACGACATGCACTGTATTAATCTGCAAACATGCCAGACTGGCATTCTCGAGTTGAAGGTTCACATGTGCACAGTTCACATATCTGAATTTTCCAATGTCATGAATGTTCAGAGACAAGAGTGTGAAACCAGCAGCATGAAAAAGTTGAACAGGTTATAATGGTGAGTTCTTATATACCGCTTCATAGCGTATTACGCTCTCTAAGCGCTTCACACATTATTACCCCAGCCTATGATTCAGAAACCTTTCTGTAGGAACCAAAGGGCAGCCACAATTTAGCGCACACAATGGACATTTCAGGCCAGTTGAGAGTTTCAGAGTGGCACGGCCGGGGATCGAACCCGCGACCTTCCGATCACGAGTCCACAGCCCTAACCATTATGCCACCGCGCTCCCCATAGGTTCAAAAACAGAAATCTAAGGGAGGAGGTACACAGGCAGAGGTACATCATGGAGGAAGCAGAAACAGGTAATGTATGGCACTCACATAGCGTCATCCTTCTTGCCCTCATCTTCAGAGTCATCTGCATACTCAGGTTCTTGCCAAAAGAGGGCTTCCTCTTGGTAACTGAAAAGTAGCGTTAAAACAGCTGCAAGTGTTGTTGACATGTTCATATGTGCTACTTTCAACTGGCATCACATTGGGTTACAATTACAACTTAAAACCATTACCGTTAGCATGATTAGAGCAGCTCAAATAGGCAGCAGGAAGTAGTCAGTCATACCTGAGACTTTTCGGTGGTGGTTTCCTCAATGGTGTAGATGTTGCAAATCTTCTGGCAGAAACATCCATGTTCTCTATCACATCTGATTCTGTTGAAAGAAACAGTAGGAAATTGATTCAACAACTGTCATGACTGTCATCTCTCAAACCAAAACTGGCTTAAAACTCTCGCTTGCAAATTTATTTCAAAATCATGAATAATAATTTTTTTTTGTGATACAATATTCTAGTGGAAGCAATCTTTTTCATTTTACCCCCGTACTTACCATCCTGAGATGCCTGACCTGAAACAACCATGCTAGGGGTGGTGAACTCCAACATCCGTAAGGCTTTCTCGCTGAAATTGTAAGACATACTCTGATTGCACTCAACAGAAATGTGCTGTAAGCTGGCTGTTGAGTATAAATGCAATTTATTTCCGGTACTGTTTTCTAATGCCAAAAGAATCTTAAGTTAGCCTAAACTCTGTCTGATACCGTACTTACAATTTTTCACTCTTTGGTGTCTCTGGTATAACTTGTTCACCAGGATATACATCAGGGATGGCTCTGGGAAGCTGGGTGCTCTCGATATTGAACATACTGCAATAATATAGTATCATGTTGAGGTAATTGGCAAAATCCACCAGCATAACAGCAAATCAAAATTGAACAGTAAATAAATTGCCAAATTGGGTAACAATTATGCCATTTAATTTTTTAATGTCGGGAGTGGCCTACATGTACCTCAAATCCTCTTCCTTCTCTTCACCCAATGATAGTTCCAAATGAGCACTTGACGGTCCTGCCTGCGGTTCTTGTGAGAGCTGGGGGCAATGGACTTGATGATGCAAACACCTGGCCCTATGCAGGGCCAGGAGGTGTTTGATCCATTCCCCCTGTGTTTTATGTCCATCTGTTGCGCGCTGCCCTTCCCAATCATCCCAGGAGATGCCTATGTGAATCCTAGTCTTGTCATACGCTTTTAGTCTTGCTCGTTTCCTGGCCTTCTTTTCGACTGACGACACACGTTTTCGTCTACGACAGACATCTTTTGGTGGTGGTGTCTGCACCTCAGCCATGCTGGCCAGCCTGAACTGAACTGAATAATGAAAAGCACATGACTGATAGTCAACAACAGCAAGTGAGCAAGATAGGCTCAAGGCCTAAAAAAGCTAATATTATACAATAGCAGGATTTGGAGTACTATGCAGGGCCAGGAGGTGTTTGTCAACAACAGTCAACAACAGCAAGTGAGCAAGATAGGCTCAAGGCCTAAAAAAGCTATTATACAATAGCAGGATTTGGAGTAGGGTACCACCAACCTCATGACCTACCTAGCCCCAGGTCTAGGCCTAGCTAGGCACGTAGAAACTTGAGCCTAAATGTATGCTGCTGTGCTCCTTCTAAATAAAAATCCAGTGTCCCCCAAAACTAAAGACAGTCCGCTCTGGAGATGCATATCATCTGAAAGAATGCATTTTATTCTTCCCAAATGAATGCATGCTCCTCTTAGAAAAATGCTTTTTTTTAGATGAAATTCCGGCCGAATTTAGGTGAGGAGTGAAAACTGCCGTGTACATCAAATGTACAGTGCACTCAGCGCAATGTAGGCCTAGGGGCCTATTGTTTGTTAGAAGGAGCATTCTTGCATTGTAGGTTTCTTTTAGTGCTAGCGCCTACCACATAGGCCTACTAGACAGACAGACTGAGACAGCAGGCCGGCTACACCGTCCATACGTACATGATGTGGGTCTACAGGTGCCTGAATGCATTGCATTGCAATGGATTCAGTAAACATGGTAAATACAGTACACTGTACAGTAAATACATAGCCTATGTATGTACGTGCACCATGCACTGCCCACTGTGTACAGTAGTGTGTGCGCTTTTTGTTTTGTTTGTTTTGGTTCGCCTGCTCACTTCAAAAACACACCCTTCGCGGCGATTTTAGCAAGGAATCTATAGCCTACGCAATGCTTACGCGTTAACCCTTTTTTATCCATTTCTCAAATTCTGACATTGGAATTTCAGAAAAATGCGATTTTCTCAAAAAATTCCCAACGGATTTTTTTTCATTTTTGCATCAAAACACTCCCAGGGCCGTACTCTAACAGATGGTACAGGTTTGATTTGTGGGCAATTTTTTTGCTCTTAAACCCATTTCAGGCTCACTGTGCCTGTGGTTCAGCAGCTTGCCACTCCTTCAATTTGGCACAAGTGGCTTGCAGCCTATTTTGATTTTTGGCGATTTCAGTCTGTGGAGAATGCAGGCCTAGGTCCAATGCGTTCATTCTACGCCTGATTCATCACCTTAGCACAACCCCTAGCAAAGATACAGATCTGTATTTTTGTACAATATTAATAAAGCTCTACGCTTATAATGGATAAGTTTGTCATGTTTTTAAGTTAGGAATAGGGGGAGGGGTCAAACCCAATCCTAGGATTGTGATGCACATTGATTTTTGTGGACGATCCCTTACGTGTTCGCTTCGTGTACCTGAGGAACAAGTTTCATACAAAGATAATCATTTGTTCTTAAAGTGATCCTAAACGGCCGGGGCGAGCGAGACAGCCTCGTTTTCATTTTCCCGCGCTACGCCAGTATGAATGAGCGCCTGTCAATCATCACGTCACGTGATTACTATGGAATTTACGACGCGATCACTGATTGGGCAAGTTCTGAATGAGTGACAGCTGATTGTCAAAACAGCATGGATGCCACCGGTTCGCCGAGTCGAGATTTCTCCTCGATTGATTCAGGGGAGTTTTAGAGGATACATTCACGCATAAGAGCAGTTAGAGTGTTCAATCCGACACGAGTGACATCATTGATGACGATGTCAGCCGGTATACCAGCCAAGTTGGTCTTTTCTAGGAAGGAGCCCCAGAATTCGCTGACGTTACACCGGCACGGCGCCGAGATCCGCAGTCCGGCAATATGTTAATGATGCCATACCTACAAACAACCTCCTCATCGTCTTAGAACGGAGTTCTTTCTTTATTATGAGCCACTTCGATAATGTCTGTGGACAATCCAGAGCTGCTGGTCGGCATTTGCTACCTTTTAAGGTCGCCCTTTCCCTTCTTTCACTTCTCGCTTCGGCATCCTGTCTGCTGTGCGGTTTGCACGACCTTTGGTCTTTGGTGGGAAAGGGGTTAACACCACATGATTGGCCTACAATCCTTGTTGCATCAAGATAGGTACCTCATTAGACCCTTTCTCCTTCGGTGGGAAGGGGTTAAGACCACATGATTGACCCACAATCCTTGTTGAATCAAGAAGATATCTTCAGACCCTTGACCTTGGTAGGAAGGGGATACCATATGACTGACCTACAATCCTGTGAACCGAACGTCTTTGTTTTGTTAATGTCTGCTTTTTGCGAGATTTGCAAGATCGAAGATGACTTAGATTATATTGTCTACTTTTGGCGGATATAGCCCACATATGGTTGGTCATCATGACCGCATCAGCACGGGGCATCGAAGAAATCGAGGTGGTGCAGACACTGACGCCAAAAAATCTTTGCTTGCAAAAATGTTTGTTTTTTGAATGTTTTAAAGCACGTAATAGATTAGAAATTGCCTTGTGACCAAATCTGTTAGAAGGCATTATTTTGAATGTGTTAACGGAATAATTGGAGATCAAAAAAGTTTTTACGAATCGAAGGTTTGTATACAGAGCTGGCGGACCATGCACCAGAACCACTTATAACTCCCCGCGCTGAGGCGCGGGGGAATGAGGTAAGATGAATGACATAAATATTCTTTCCAAATGTTTAGATGTTAAACTTGATGACAAGCATTTTGAGTCTGAAAGTGCAGTTGACAGGCTCTTTAGGATATAGATTTAGTACATTTTACATTGGATGACTATAGAGGTTTCCCACGTGACGTCATCAAGGCCGCGTTGGCCGTCAAATTGACCACGTGTTTCCTGAAGGAACGTCACGATGACGCGATGACGTTATTTCGGGTCGTGTCTCGTCGCGTCAGGCGGGACGTCAATCCACGTGTAGCACCCTATTGACGCCAGTTTGCGTCATTTTGACGGCCAGTCACATGACTTGATGACGTCAGTGGGATTCCTCTATAGAAATGGTTCTAGGTGTGACATCACTAATTGAGCGGGAAATTTGAATTCTAAGAAGTACATTTTTGTGTGTACTTTGAAAATGAGATAAGTTTCTTTCACCAAATATTTGCCAGCCATAGAGTGATGTCATACCCATTTGGAACAGCAAAAATATGCATTATATTTGAAGGCGTCAGTTCCTCTTTAACTGTAATGGTCTTAACTGATGGAGATAGCGCCAATCCAAAATAGCAATAACGCAACGTTAGTGACAAACCATCTTCACTGAGTTCAGGTCAAGACTCGGCTTCTCCTCCCTTGACCTTCACGCAAGCACACCACATTCCGTGTTCAAGGATTTCCCCGGTCCCAAAAATAGCAACCAATCACTGCAAAGCTTGCATCGGCAGCTCGGGTATGATGACAAGATGGCGGTCGATGAAACTTTATTCGAATGCGAATTCTCCGTCGAAGGACTTACAAGTACTCAAAAAGAAGACGCGAAGGCAATATTCGATGGAGACTATTTGTTAGTCTCTTGTAGGACTCAGGCAGTGGGGAGTCAATTATGTACCAGCAGGCTAGTGTTGTTCGCTACGAAGTTGAACGGCGTAGGCCTACCCGGTACTCGTATGAATAAATTATCGCAGAGAGGCTTCTGATTGGGCGCACGTCCGAAAGCGTTGAACACAGAATCTGGNGTTTGGCCCAGAAGATCATTCTGACCACCTCCATATTCTGACTACATGTACATTTGTACATGTATTTCAAAAGACCCCATGTTCAAATACATACAATTTTGTGGTCGTGGTCAATTTAGAGGGGTTGAAATGAAGCTTGGGACCCACCATCTGGGTGGTCGCGGTCGGGGTAGAGGGGTGGTCGACTTAGCTAATGGAAAATGTGAAGGATTTCATTGGGACCGACAAAAATCGGTCAGTTTGGAGGGGTGGTCAAGTAAGAGGGGTGGTCAAACTGAGGGGTTCCACTGTATTTTGATCGGGGAATAGAGGCCTTGCAAATGACGTCACAAGCCGCCATGCTGGGGGGCACATGCTGCAGAGGCGCAGCGAAATGAGCCGTGCATGTCCCAATGACGCAGATCACGTCACACGTGCGCCCTGTCAAGGCCGGTGCCCTCCAGCATGGCCGCCAGGATGACGTCATTGCAAGGGGTATTTTATGCTTTGATCGTGAAGCAGCCGTTCATGTTTTAGGCCTATGTATGCTGACGTTTGACCCACTGACCTGAATAGGCAAACAATGAATGTCCTCCCAGGCATGACTATACCAGTGCGGATGTCTTCTGATAACTGAATTCGGACTGAACAGTAACATTTAAAGGGGCAGTCTGCTGATGGTGTGAATGCATTCCACGGGAAGGCCTTCTGATTTAAGAGGGAAGTCTGGCTATGGGTATTGGTGATATGCCGGGGATATAAAGGTCACAGCGAGATACGACCCCCTAAAATCACCTAGTGCCGAAAATGTCGCTAGCCTTGTCACTAGCATATCGAAACAGCTGTCGCTTCTTGGCTGGAGTTGAAATTGGAATTGGGCTGTCGGAGTGGCGCAATCGATGGAAACACCGGAGCCAGTCACCCCTGAGGTTTAGGTGTAGCCTACCAGAGGAGAAAGTCCTAGGGATGTAAAGCCGTGTATTGTATTTCATTTTTCCGTCAGGGCCGACGCTATAGCATTATTGGCCCTGGTAAGGACGGAGGAGGCCATCTCAAGCTAGTCATGTTCCTCACTTGGATGGGGTCTTTTACTTGCCCTTACCGCTTACTGTCCCATGCGACGGACTGAAGAACCGGGAATGAAATCCCATAATGGCCCGGGCTGGATTCGAACCCGGGACCTGCCGCTTGCTAAGCGGACGTGATAACCACTAGGCTATCAGGCTCCTGTATGGCTATTGTACGGCTATGTTCGAATGGTCATGGTCTCTATCATAGCCACATATCCTAATTCCTCGTTGAACAATGAAACCGGACTTAAAGGGAGACATGCGAAAAATATTGCCCGGCAGGCACAAGTCGTCGGAGTTGTAGCGCCGTCTGTCAATAAACGGTGACACTACGCTATATCACAGGCGCCTGTAGAACTATCAGTGAGTTTCGAACACTTTTCTAACCAAACGTACCGTATCTAAAAAACACAACACGTATCTAAAAACACACCACGAGCTCATAAATTCGAGATCTTGGGTGTGTTTTTTACAAACTAGTGTTTTTTTGATTAGATACGTGTTCTAAGCTCACTAATAGCTCTACAGGGGCCTGTGATATAGCGTAGTGTCACCGTGTATTAACAGACGGCGCTACAACTCAGACAACTTGTGCCCGCCGGGCAATATTTTTCGCATGTATCCCTTTAAGATTCCAGGGGGTTATGATCACTGTCACACTGTGTTCCATGCTGGCCTATCAAACTAGTTCACCACTCAAGTAGGCCTAACATTCAAGGATATTTCCCTGTACAGAAGGTGTTCTTAGAAAGGAAGCTAAAAGTAGGCCACATTGCTTGCGATCACACAAACATAATATAATTGCGTCCTTAATACGTTGAAAAGTGTCCAACTGGCAGACCTAGATAGGCTAGTGTTCATCAAGAGGGGCTCCATTTGAACTCTGATCACTCTTATCTCCTTATCAAATTCCAAATCAAGGACGAAAAGTAACCAGTGCCTACGTAATTTTCATTCGAACAACAAAACCAGTATGTTCCCTCTCTCGATTTCTCTCCTTTTTACGGTCGCCTTGCCGTTAATTCACTCCCACAGCTGGGTGGATATCGTTGGATGGGACGGCGGACGGATGCGGGGATACCGCATGGGCGCCGGTGACCTGGAGCTCCAGCGTTATGTGTGTGATCAACCGATTCTCTCCGATTGCCAGCCGGACCCTAAACATAACATCGTGTACCCGGATGATGCTATGTGGCCCTGCAGGTAGGTTGCCGATCTGTGAGACTGGTGATGTAGCAACTCAGGGTTGTTCTTCATGCCCATGAACTTTTTGGCTTGAAATAATTTCGTTAGGCCCGCCGACTACATAGAAGTATACGGTATACGAAAACGCCGGTTAAAGCGGCAGTCCATCCGTTGATGAACAGGTACAGCGTCTGCCATCCTNCGGTGTTTTCGTATACCGAATACTTCTATGTAGCCTAATCGGGGCCTAAAGCCTGTCGCACACGGGAGCTATCTGCTGAGCAAAAAGTTATTCGAGACCGTTTGCTCAGCAGATAGCTCACCGAAAAATACGCGCACACGGGAACTTTCTGCCTCGCGAGGCAAAAAACTCACCGAAATTACGCGCACACGCGAGCTACCTGCTGAGCAAACGGTCTCGAATAACTTTTTGATCAGCAGATAGCTCCCGTGTGCGGCAGGCTTTATGGTTTGAAAGTAGCCTATGTCTGTTTTCAAAACCATGAATTTGTTTAAGATTCATAGTGCGAATGAATATGTTTAGTCTAGTAAGATAATTCCATGGTTATGTTGATACTTTTATTGGATGAAATAAGTAAAAATACATACATTTATGGTCTCAAACAATAACATCATTTCAAATAATTTTGGGAAACACTTAAATTCCCACATGGCGCCTCATACATGAGAATACATGAGAATATATTCAGTAAATTGGATGAAAAATTTGATCGTGTGTATCGGCCATTACGAATAGAAATTTAAGGGTCAGCTGACGTTGTAAATTTCTGGAACTTGGTGAAACGTTGTAAATACAATATGTCACAAGCCTGGCGGCGACGGATTCACAAGGTGACTTCAGGGGTGGCACTCAGCCTTATTCCCCCAGGTTCAGCAGCCGTGTATTGGCACACACGATGGCGGATACACAACAACCAGTGATTCCTATCGAAGGGAGAAAAGCAGCATAATTAGCGCAATATAAAAATGGTGCCCAGAGTGGAGGGCGGTAGAGCGAAATGTCACCCCGAGAAATTTTGTTAATTGGATTTAGAGTATTTTCAATGAATGAAAAGGCAAAAAGAAAAACACGAGACAGGAAAAAACGGTGAATAAAATCGCCCGCTGGGATTCGAACCCTACGAAACCTACGGTTTAAAAGGCAAACGTTAGCCGAATGAGGTATCGACACAGCTGGCAGCACCTAGGGTTTCATTAAGAAAATGGTGCCCGCCATGGAGGGGGACAGACCGAAATGTCACCCCGAGAAAACATTGTTGACCGAGGCCGCTTCGGCCGAGGTCAACAATGTTTTTCAATGTTTTTATTCGTACCGGATGCTATCGATGACCACAAAAGCTAACAATACTGGTTGGCATTTTGGCGATTTTGATTGCAAAACTGCCGTCTCAGTTGAATCGAGAAAAAAATGGCTGCTCCCGTTGCAGGGTAACTTGTAGGAACTACTTTAATGTACTGAGCGTGTACGGTGCACTTGACGTGCAGGTCAAGATACCCTCGCCACCCGAGGTTCTATGGGTCTGTGACATTGCTGCTTCTGCCTGAATATGTCATTTACATGCTTCTTTTCCAAGAAAATTGCATCCCCCTGTTTTTCATGTTTTTCTTTGTTTTTGATTACGAAGGTAATTAAGCTGTAATTCTTGGGACTTTGCTCATTTTCTGTTTCTATAAAGCACATTGATCACATTGGACCATAAAAATAGGGGGTGTCTTTATTGCTTTTCTCATAGGGGCCTGGATCCAAGCAATATGAAAACGAACAACAACAACATGCTACACCTTAAGGAAATTTAATGGATATTATTCAGCCAATCAGATGGCTTAAATTTGTTTATAAAATGCTTTGAGCCGTGTCTCGATACAATACAATAAAACTTCCTTGTGCATTCTCAAGGCATTTGCCTGTTTTAGCATAATCTAACCGAACTTTGGAAAACTTCCAAAGGCGACCAATCTCCACTGGTGATCAGTCGAGCCTTCGAGAAAATTCCTTCAAAGTCGAACACTGTTTCCGAAATAGTTCGTACGATTTCTCATTCACTTTTATTGGAAGGAAATATTTCGCATCCCGCCGTCGATGACCCCATTTATTTTCTAGGAAATATTACGTTGCAGCGTATATTTTATTCGAGAGGTTAAGAAACCGCTCCGTTAACGATAACGCTAACGCTAGCGCTATTTCTGACGTACATTTGCAATGTAAAAAAAGCGTTAGCGTTAGTGTTACCGTTAACGGAGCGATTTCTACACCTCTCGATTGTGTATGACGAAAACTATGACCCCGTTACGGGGTCATTTTTGTAGGATTGACCAATTACATGCGGACAAAGGGACAAAAAGCGTTCAGCTGTACGATAATAGGGAGGTTTCGCAAATCTGACGAAAAACGAAGTACGAAATACGAAATTGGACTTCACTTCCATGACGTAATGTATTTCAGGAGATGGTTGGTACCGCAAATATCGCCTGGTGCAAGAGCGTCTTTTAGCGTGCTACGTTAAACCGAAAGAGTTATGGTGTATATAAACGTTGAAATTTATCTTTCGTTTCCACTTCGTAGATACGAAGTGGAAATTTATAAATTCAAGATACACCGTAACTCTTTCGGTTTAACGTAATACGCTAAAAGACGCTCTTGCAGCAGGCGGTGTTTGCGGTACAAACCATCTCCTGAAATACGTTACGTCATGGAGATGAAGTCCAATTTCGTATTTCGTACTTCGTTTTTCGTCAGATTTGCGAAAACTCCCTATTATGCTACCACGGCGTACACGATAAGAATTATTTCTTATAGCATTTTTTATTCTACAAGAAAAATAGGTCAGAACCTATTTGTAGATTTTTCCTATACGACAAAAATGGAACGATGTTTCCCGTCATAGGCCTACACAAGTAAAATAAATTCGTACAAAATATTTCGTAGGAAAAAATGTGTCGTGTTCGGTGACCTTAACTTCGCCTGCCTGTTTTCAGAGTGGACAATGGCAGGATTAAAGCAAGCAGGGCTGCATCAGGTACCAAGCTATACGTCATGTGGATGGGCAATGGCCACGCAAATCAACAGTCTTTTGGTCAGCCTGTCTACATCTACATCACGCCGTACAAAGCTCGCCCTAACTTCAGCGATTTCACACTGCTGACGACTGTTCCCTACTTTTACTGCGAGGACGGGGGCCGCCTGTGTGACAGACCTAAAACTGACACTGAGCTCACTCTCCCAACGGGAGTTGGGAAGTACACGATATTTTGGAAATGGCCTTTCACGGACTTCGTCTATGGCAGCTGTTTTGATGTGGAGGTTCTACCGGTGGGGTCAAAGCCGACGCCAGGTAATAAGTCACATGTGTTCTTAGGGAAATTCCGTGTTCTACGTCACAATATTTTTGCGTCTGAAAAGGTTTTCGATGGCATGCTGCGTGAATTTAGGGAGACATATTCATGAAAACGGTTCAAGCAACTGCGCTGATGTGGTGGTGCCATCGGCAAAAAAACTAAATAATGCGGAAGAGTTTTAAAAGTACCCAGCTTCTTTATGTACACCCCTCAGCATTAATTTATTTACACCTCATTTTTTGAATTATCTTGTGAACAAATAATTGACCAAATTTGATCGGGTTTGTGTTATATGAAATTTTCATGCCTTGGTCAACGGTTCTGAGTGATTGCTTTTGAGTGATTGCTTTTACCACATTATGTAATCAGCTGTCAAAAACGGTTGTAAAAATCGACTTTTTTATTCTCAACTGAAATTTTTTAAAAACATGCGGGAGATAAAGATAGCCATTTGTTAAACACTATTGTGGAAGTTCTTGGTAAATTTATTCAGCACCTTTGATTTTTCAATGGCTTCCAAAGGCCAAATTCATGACTAAATCTGACTTGTGCCATGGTCGCTAGTCAGTAAGCACCCAATCGCAAGGCCTATTTTTAAAATCCTTATTCATAGTCAATTGGCTTGTACCATGTGTACCTCGTCCAACAAAATTTTGTGATCGCCCGAGTAACTTTTCCGAATCGCCCAATCCCTGGCGAGATTGGATGTAGGCGTAAAATGTGAATGACTAACCTAAGGGCTATTGGGCCTATTATTGAGGCCTATTATTGGCCTGTTGACTTGAACTCGAGTATTTCAATTGACCATTGTTCTCGAAAAGAATTCATTTTTCATTCATAAACCTACCCGTCATCTGCTTAATTTTGTCACGTAACTCAATTAACATGATCCACTGGTCACATGTTACGGTTACGTGACGAAAAAATTATTATTCATGACGTCGTGGTAGTTTGAACAGGGGCTGTGTCAACCATTGCAATCTGGTCACGGCAAAGCTTTTGGGGGGAAACCTTTTTTCTCAAAAACAGTTATGATTTCCCGAATGGTACTTCAACAGGACTATTTCCTATGAGTGTTTTCAAAGTGTACTGCAGAAATCAGATGATTTTCACACAATATAAAAAATGTTGATTTTGTTGCCTTTTTTAACAGCTGATTACATAATGTTGGCGTAAAAGCAATCACTCAAAACCGTTGGAATAATGTGACCAAGGCATGGAAATTTCATTTAACACAAACCCGATCAAATTTGGTCAATTTGTTCAGAGAGGATATTCAAAAAAATGATGTGTAGATAAATTAATGCAGAGGGGTGTACATGTACATGTATTTTCAGTTCGACCCACCCCACCGATCCCCATCGGCCCCGTCAACCCAACAGTGGAGCATGGAAAAAAAGAATATCTGCAATATGGCTGCAGGTATGATGTAGAATGTAGAGGCGTTGGGGAAGAATACTGCAAATTGTGGCTCAAGGTATGTTGCGTGATGATATCAGGGTGTAGGCCTATGCCTTTCTAGTGCCATCTCGAAACGCGGTCTAGAAATGGTATTCTCCATTTGGTCACATGATGACTTATAGAGCAGAGGTGACACCTATAGTGGCTCATTATTCGAGAGATGCGGTTCACCAAGCACGGTCAATCACACCTTAAATCGTCATGAATAATAGGTGGCATCTGTGTACTATACGTTCAAACCCACGCATAGGCCTATACCCCATTCCAAACGGGTTCGGTTATTTTCCGTCGTGAATAAAAAAGTAGGCCTACATGGGTTCCTGCCAACTTCCCAACAGACTGAGTGAGCATGCACGAATTCATGGAATCTCCAGACGCCGATCCAAGATGGCTGCCAGTGAGACTGATCTATACTCGACTATATTTCAGGATGATTGCGGCCGTAGTGTTTGCCACGGGTCCAATGTCGCACTAAATGCCTGCTCGCCTTCGGATGCCGTAACACCACGACAACCGCCCACCCACAGCGGAGACTGCGGACGAGGATCTTACTGTAAATGCTGGCAAGATCCACCAGTCTGTCACGGGACTGACTCTCCATGCACATGCAATCATTAGGCCTCGAAATGGAACCTACGCGATCGGGTATAAGTCACCCGATTCGAGAAAACAGGCAAAAGCCAGTCTTTGGTCAATAATGACAGGAGTGTTTGTAAACCACGAAACGAAACAATAATCAGCCCTAGTCATGGATATTGGTCTGTCGCCTTCACCTTCTGAAAACGGTATCCCATCCATTGTTTTTAAAACGGCCGGGACTATTCGTACCGTCACGGTGTGAATAGTGCGTGGAGAATGATTATCCGTACCGTGCCGGTGTGAATAGTGCGCTGCAGGCTCATTAACCGCCAGTTTAATTTTTGTCTTGAAATGTTGGCCTTTGTCTGATGAGGCCCTAAAATATTTTTCATCTCAAACAAAGAATGCAATGTTTTGTTCACAATTTTCACCAACTCGCAAGACAACACTCACGTGGAGCAGCGCCAACTCGCAGGATAACACTCACGTGGAGCAGCGCCAACTCGCAAGACAACACTCACATCACACATGGGCGAGAAGCGCCATTTAGTATTCGAGATGGAATTTGTGCATGCACTGACTGCGACATCTGCCCAACAATGTAAAAACAGTGGGTTAAATGGACATTGTCGGTCATAAGTAATTTTCTATATCAGCTGATTAACAATAGAAACGGTGTGAAATTTCCATGCGTTGTTGTTGATTTAGTGATAACGGCATGTTGCAGTTGAAGCCTTCCGAGGCAGACGCGGTGACTGACCATTAAAAATCTAATCGATAGCCCAGCCCCTGAAATGGTATTATTGGCTCTACATACAATGTACCCGTTGACGGAAAACAGCGCGCCAAGGGAAAACATGGACTGTGCTGTCAGTAGAGCTGAATCGGTTAATGTCGTCCTGGGTACACCTCATTATTACCCAGGGTAATCCTGGGTAATCCTTTTTGTTACCCAGGATCGTCCTGGGTACAAATAAGGTACCTTAACATTACCCAGTTTTAAAATACGCGCCATTTTCCACCTGCGCCCGAGGTTGTGGTACGTGCGTTATGTAGCAGCCGTTTCGCGTGCAAGCCACTTCAGTTTCGCATTAACTGTGACACCTGCTTTCATCTTGTATTTCTACCATTATCGACGTCCACCAATTTTTCTTCAGCTCTCTTCCTTTTGAAATGAAAATTCCATCCCTATATGATGGAATAGATTGCAAATACGCCTGTAAATCGCAGTCTGTATCGCGAGTTGCCCTTCTGACAGCTGCTGACAATCACCACGTCAAAATGCACGTGCATAAATTCGTGGCGAGCTAGAATAAGATAGTACCCTACCTCGAGCGCAGGTAGAAAATGACGCGGATTTCAAACTGGGTAATGTTAAGGTACCTTATTTATACCCAGGATCGTCCTGGGTAACAAAAAGGATTACCCAGAATACCCAGGGTAATAATGAGGTGTACCCAGGACGACAATGACCGATTCAGCGTCAGTAGAGGAGTGCTTGGATCTGTGATGAAAGGGGTTGGTAGGGAGTCAGACAGGCGTGATGGAAACATCGGCACTGTCCCTACTGGATTCATCTCATTATACCGAGACGGAGGAGCTTTCTTCCAATGAAAAACGGTTGTCTACAATCTAATAGGCTAATATCCCAGGCATATGTCCAGGCATAGGTATTGTCAGCAATGGCAATAAAGACGCAGACGGGCGTCTCGTTAACCTATAACATATATACCCAGGTTCAATGTCGTCGCACAAAACTATACCCTGGGTAAAGTTCGATCTACAAAAATGTGCCCAGGATTGGATACAGCACCTGAAGACGAGATTGTTCTCACAAATGTCACATGACCACAAGCATGACAAGTCGAAAGACATGTTTTCAATTCACGCATTTGTCACCAACGGTATACGACAGAAGTACCAATCGCGCGGAGTCCTGCTGATCCCAACTCGTACCTACGCTCAACACTACGGTACTGAGTATAATTTTGTAGATCGAACTATACCCAGGGTGTAGTTTTGTGGGACGACAATGAACCTGGATAAATTTCTGTTATACCCAGGACGACATTACCCGATTCGGCCCTAATAGCGAGGTGTGGCAAATCAGACGAAACATGAAGTACGAAATACGAAATTTAACTTCATTTCCAGCACCTGATGTATTTCTGGAGATGGTTGGTACCACCATGGAGGTATTATTGAGAAGGAGCGAGCACGGACCTCACATCAAACAGTACAATCATCGTTCCGCTGTTTGCTAAAGTGATTAGGGGGACAATAGGCTAATAACGCCGCACGATGGTCGGAAAAAGCCGATCTAATCTTCGGTACTTTCCGTGTGCAGTCAGCACTTCCCTTGTACAATGGTCATTCTACGTTGTGAGATACTTTTTCGATGTTTCACTTCTGACGAGACGAAAAGTATCTCTAGGGGAGACCGGGGCACATTGATGCCACTTTTTAAATTTTGGCCCCTGGACTTTTTGCTTGTGTTGGTTGAGCCATCCTAACACATCCATCATCCAGTTTGGTTTGTTGGCTAACTATTGCCATTGAATATTTTTCGCTGTTCTAATAATAAAGCAACGAAACTGGCAATTGAAAAAAAGAATTTTTCTGGCTCAACCTGCCCCGTTACCGGGGTAGTTTGAACCATGCAGTGGGGCACATTGAGCCACTCAATAAAATACAATAGTTAGGCACAAAAACGTATTTAAAACCATAAAATAGTTTACTGAATGAACAATATGAAAAAGTTGATTTTTAACAAGGCCTACTAGCTCCAAATTTTGAACTGGTAGTAACCATGGCAACTGAGCACTGAAAATAACATTTATGCTCCTACCTTCCAATCAAAATGCTCCACTGCCACCAAGTCGCTTGTCGTAGACTACAGTGGAATAAACTGGAATCAGCTCCTCCTATAAACAGTCATTTGGTCATAGGCAACTGATCTAAACACAATTTCAATTTAACCACTAGTGTATTGCCAAGTTCAATGTGCCCCGGAATGGATGGCTCAAACTGCCCCGGCACGTATTTTATTACAAATTTGGCCTTGCTAGCTTCATGCATGAAGCCACATCAGTGACAGTTTCCACACAGGAGCACAGTTCCATGTTGCTTTTAAACATTAATCACTTGGACCTACAGCTCCTCTAGATACG
>NMRB01000378.1:297795-345271 GCA_002633025.1 Notospermus geniculatus | reverse complement strand
CGTAACCATTCCCAATATTGCTGGTCCTCCACGATCGATTGCCTTCTCGTAATACATGTAGTAAGCGTGTCACGCGATAAGCGTTACAATGATGAATGTCTTTAAAGGAGAGAAAAATTCAGCCCACAAAGGGGCACAATGCCGAATTAAGAACGTAACCATTCCCAATATTGCTGGTCCTCCACGATCGATTGCCTTCTCGTAATACATGTAGTAAGCGTGTCACGCGATAAGCGTTACAATGATGAATGTCTTTAAAGGAGAGAAAAATTCAGCCCACAAAGGGGCACAATGCCGAATTAAGAACGTAACCATTCCCAATATTGCTGGTCCTCCACGATCGATTGCCTTCTCGTAATACATGTAGTAAGCGTGTCACGCGATAAGCGTTACAATGATGAATGTCTTTAAAGGAGAGAAAAATTCAGCCCACAAAGGGGCACAATGCCGAATTAAGAACGTAACCATTCCCAATATTGCTGGTCCTCCACGATTGATTGCCTTCTCGTAATACATGTAGTAAGCCGTGTCACGCGATAAGCGACAGGTATCAGCTCGTTCGTCCTTTGAGGCCTGGTGACCATGCCTATTGTGACGGCAAAAATTGACATCTTTGTTAGACTTAGAAAATTTCAGAAACGAGCCAGAGATTGACGGCGAGGTATGCGAGGAACTACTCTATCTATTGTGTGGGTATACCCAAACAATAGATAAACGTCGTCGTATGGCCTAACCGGGCGCTTGCGAAACCTCCCTATTGTCCCAAGATCAAGCTCACGAAATAATGAGTCCCATTCATCGTAGGTGAAGTTAGTAAATGGCGTCAATTCCATAAGGCTTCCGTTACATAGAAGTATACGGTATACGAAAATGCCGGTTAACAGTGGTTTCACGGTCGTGAATCCTCGGGAAGCCTTTGTTAACTGGCCTTTTCGTATACCGTATAGTTCTATGTACAGGAGGCCTTAGGCTTCCTTTACATCGAAGTATACGGTATACGAAAACGCAGGTTTACAATGGCTTCACGGTGGTGAATCCTCGGAATGCCTTTGTTAACCGGCGTTTTCGTATACCGAATACTTCTATGTAAGGGAAGCCTTAGAGGTTCGTAGGGTCTCCTGCCTTCATTGGTGAGAATGAGTTACGAAAGGTAACACCGCCACTCATCCCACACAAATGACGGGTGGCCTTGGATTACTCGATAGAGTGTCATCAAGAGTAAATATTGTCGAAGCCTAGGTCACAAACGCACCGGGCCCCGTACGATTTTCCCAACCCAGTGGCTTGCTGTGGATTTTAGAGACTGAAACTCGGATCTAAGATGAACTATGCCGAAATCGCCTCAATAGATGAGTGAAATTAGACTGGATCAAACTGGGCACCGTAGAAATTGACCAAAATGTCTGTTTTTATTCGCCGTACGGGCCCCGGAGTGGATATGTGACGGGGGCTTGACCAGGCCATGAAAAGGCCTATTCACAATATTCAACAGGCTGGGTAGATCTAAATGAGGCAGAAGGAATAGCCTGACTTGACTGGAAAACCGAACGAACTTCACATTGGAAAATGCTCTGTAACTTTTGTTCACCACCGAATTTTTCAAACCTGAAAAAAAGCATTTTGCTGGGAAACAAGCAGGCTTTAAAGTGACGTTGGTTTCGTTCCGATGAAATGACCGATAAAAAATCACACTTTTTAATGGGAATTTCAAACTTATGCCAGAAATTCATTTTATCAAAAATCAAGGTAATTTTTGTCTCAAAGTGTGTCTTAATGCCCTAAATATCTGACTTCGGCGAGCCCAGATCTCTGTGTAGTCACTTTGTTTCAGCTTGGATAGCGCGCCGAGGTAATTAGTTATGCACCGCAGCGACCAATGAAAATCGAGATAACAAAACGCACTCAAAACAGCAAAATGGCGGATTCGATGATCGCCCTTCCCACCACAGTCGAGGGCAAGAACGTTGGAACCAATCAGAACGCCTGTTACTCACTAAGGAGTAGAATAATTGGCTGATGGGAAAGGTCATTGTTGAACACAGAGGATACACGTCCACGATTTGGAAACTCGACAGGCCTCTTCCACCTCGATCAAATATCGGTGAAAAAAGTAGTGGGGCCTCCGGCTTATGCCAGTTCTTGGCCAAGTTTTGTTGATTTTAAAAGAAAAATGACTATTGAAGTGGTTATTTGACAAGCAAAATGCTTGCAAACACAGAAATTGGTCTTGGACGGCAAGCAAACAATGAATACTCATAACCACCGCTCAACATTGGCCAATGAAACCCCGATCGTGCAAGCTGTCTCGGTAGCTCAGTCGGCTAGAGCGTTTGCCTGGTAAACGTCAGGTCCCCGGTTCGACTCTCGCCTGGGACAACTTTTTTTTCACCGCTTTTCCTGTGTCCTGTGTTTTTTCTTTTGGCCTTTTCTTTTTTCTCCTTTTTTGGTGGTTGCAGAGAGAGCCACTCGCCAACACCTCATCATGAATAAGTAATGTGGCCCATCCGCTCGCTGAGCAAGGCTAAATTTGTTCACTGCATATCCATCCGGCTCGCTGTGCAACGGTTTATACCCATTTCGCCTACACTCATTTCGCCTATTCACCATTTCGCCTACAAAATGTAACCATTTCGCCTATTCCCCATTTCGCCTACACCCATTTCGCCTACTTCCATTTCGCCTATTCTCCATTTCGCCTATTCTCCATTTCGCCTATTCCCCATTTCGCCTATTTTCCATTTCGCCTATTCCCCATTTCGCCTATTCCCCATTTGGCCTACACCCATTTCGCCTACTCACCATTTCGCCTACACCCATTTCGCCTATTCACCATTTCGCCTACACCCGTTTCGCCTATTCACCATTTCACCAATACACTGTTAAAAATGTCATATAAAGATGTAATATGTATTTTCAAAGCCCAGTAATTCTTTTGGCAACAAAGGTTTGGTGAAAATCAATTTAAAAATTCAAGGGAAGCAATACTGTTCAATTAGTTTGTGAGCCCAAGGCCCTGGTATAGAGTCAGGCCTAACTATCTAATTACCGGTATCTATTTGTGTTAAACATTAATTTGGACCCATTAATTACATTGTGGATGACAATCAATAAAAAAGAACTTATTGGTCCATTCATGAATCCCTTGGGCATGTGTATCTATGCACCAGGCTCACATGGCTTCATGGCTTCCCCCAGATGTACCTGTAGATGACCAGCTTCTTTATTATTGACAACACCTCCACCCAGACATCTGGGATCTCAATTACGTATTATTTTCATCTGTCGCTGTTGTTGCTCGACATGTTTCCAGACAACACTTCCAATATCGCTTTCCTTCATTCGAACGGCGGTTTAATCGAAATTTATTGTCCCGATTATATCAGGTGTTCTCCCCTTTGCTAGTCGGTACAAATGTTACTGCCTGATCCTCCATCTTGCAAATTGAAAATGAAAAGACCAGTCAAGGGAGCTTTCTTATACATAGAGAAACCCACAGACTAGGGATCCCTTGAGATCCCAGATCATTAGATAGTTAGTCCTGACTCTACCATGTCTACCAGGGCCTTGGGCTCACAAACTGATTCAACAGTATTGATTCGCATGAATTTTTAAATTGATTTTCACCCAACTTTTGTTGCCAAAAGAATTACTGGGTTTGTTCAGTGCTTTGAAAAAACATACATTTATGGTGAAATGGTGAGTAGGCGACATGGGTGTAGGCAAAATGGTGAGTAGGCGAAATGGGTGTAGGCGAAATGGTGAATAGGCGAAATGGGTGTAGGCAAAATGGTGAATAGGCGAAATGGGTGTAGGCGAAATGCTGAGTAGGCCAAATGGAGAATAGGCGAAATGGGGAATAGGCGAAATGGAGAATAGGCGAAGTGGGTGTAGGCGAAATGGGTGTAGGCGAAATGGTGAATAGGCGAAATGGGTGTAGGCGAAATGGAGATACACCTGTGCAACTGCGCAACACAAATCTGCTCAGAGAGCGGCTCGCCACCTCAGAACATGCCGGATCGTTGCACAGAACGCGGCTCGCCAAATAACACCAGCCAAATAAAAACTCATCTCAAAATAGACGAATACTGCGCAGCTGTACTCACATGTATTCAGCAGTATTTGGGTCGTAGCCGACCAAATTGGCTGAGACCAGAATATCGCTGCGCCGCTGCGTGTTATTTTTCGAAATCCTCAGAATGTCACGCGCGTGCGCAATAAGATCCCATAGAAAATAATGCGGCAATAAACTATGGACATTTTGAAGTCACGTGATCTACAGACGCTATATGATTGGTCGTAGTCAAGTCAGCGGCGAATGATGGTGAATCGTGCTGAGCCACGAAGCCCTACGAAAGCGCACACAGTTGCAGCCCGTGGCAGTTCCAAAAACGCTGCGCCATATCAAACCGGTTGATTTTAATTTTGTGATTTCTTAAGACTCAATTCCCTTTGCACGGCATATTCTCGCACAGATTAGAAGTTTGAGGACATCTTTTCGGAATCTGCCACCCAAGAAACAATAAAAAGCAAAATTCACTGCATTGTTTAGAAGGTACTGCAATCCGAAGACTAGATCGAGCAAAAGCGAAATGTTGTACCAATAAATGTTGACTACTAGGATGAATGGTTTATGTGTATCAACGTCGGGGTCTATGGTCACCTCAACGTAACTCTTAAACAGATGGTCAAGATGAATTGGGAGCGAGCACGTGATGAAAAAGAAAGAAATAACCAACAAAATTCGTGTCATTCGAATTTCTTCCGATTTGAAACTTTTCTTTTGTGTGCCGATTTCGTCACGCTTATTACTGGCCGACATAACGATTTTGATGATGCGAACATTCAACACGAAAATAACTACGGAAGGGAACACAGAGCATATGCATACTTCTAGTATTGTTATAGCCTGAAGAAGGTCAAAGTGGTCCGGGCGTATTGATATACACTGCATGTAGTTACCTGATGGATCGTGGACCACCGAACTCAGCCAAACGTAGCTGATGTCAAACGGGAAAAAGCAAACCGACAGAACTGCGCAGACTTTCACCGATCGCCTGACAGTCAGAACGGAATTTGCCTTCATTGGGTCCTTGGTTGCTATGTAACGGTCATGTGATATCGCCACGATCAGCCATGATTGAACGTGAGTGACGGCATAGAGGAAGGCCATTTTAATCCCGCAGTCCAGGTCTGTCATCTCGAATCGAAACTCCATCAAGATCCACTCGAGAACTTTAAAGAAAATAAGAACCAAGCTATCAACAATGGCGAGGACCGCCAGATAGAAGCATACTGAACTATTCCGATTGTGTTTCATGGTCATGACAAGAAAAGACAGAGTATTACCGATCAAACCAGGTACCACTATTAGCGGGGACCCATACATTAACAGGAGCCGACACACGTCCACCAAATAGTGTGGCACTGAAAATACCGCCGTGGACTCCGTTACATTTTCCAAAGACTTTTCTTCACTCCTGAATGTCCATGGTGTGAACCCGTAATCTTTTTCGGTTTCTGGTTCCATTTCTACACTGTCTTATAAAAGGTGAGAAACCGCCCGATATAAGTCCGCTGGAGTCTCGCTCCTACGAGAGCAGGTCTGCCGGGTGTTGCTTTCCAGGTGAGCAGGTTTAACTGCCTGAAAACCTGGGAACAATACTTCTCTGATCGCAGTTTCCCTCAGAACGAATGGCGGTCACTTTGGAACCAAGATTCAATCCAGATAAAATTTATGATATAGAAAATCCGTATTGAAACCGAAAAAATTGAGTAGGGCAACCATATTGTTTCAGCTCTGGTTAGTGATCGTTGCGACTGCGGCAAACAAACTCAGAAAGCACCACAACCGCGCTTGAATAAGCTGGCAATGGATAATATGCAGATGCAAACCATCATACACGGTACCCAAACAAACTTCGACACATTTGATACATGTATACTCGTTTCACAAAGCGTGGAAAACGATCCATTTTCAGTATATTTCCGCCCGGTGTACGGCGTTCTTCGAGTGATCGAATTACAAGGTCAGGTGTTCAATTTTATGTGAATATTGGTGCTTGAACTTTGCCTGACGCTAGCACATGCACGCCGCGCCATGCTCATGCTGACCTGGCCCCGTATTCATCTGTTCATAAAATTTCTTAACTCAAAGCTGACGTCTCCGAACAAAAGGCCCCCATGCGACGAGCAAGAGAATTGCAAACGCCTGCAGACATCTCAAACATGTTTTCTCTTATTCATAGTATTATTACGTAAGTCGAAGGTCTACGTCTATAGCCGTGGTTACACCTACCCAAAATCCCCGGGGTTTTTGAGACACGGGGTTTTTCCGAACCAGAAAAAACACGGCGAGCGGTTACACTACTTAAAATGCGATTGGTAATAAGTTCCGTATCCCGGCGATAGGGGCACTGCATGTAGGCAATTCTGCAAACTGTACAACAGTGCCCATTTTCTCCACTTCGTTACACAAATAGACACTGTCATCGATCAGTCACCGCCATGTTTGACCGCATCACTCCTCCTAATGGAGTTACCATTAGGGACCGCTTCACAATGGTAAGGAATCCTTACACATATTATTGCGCTGCACTTCTTTTCAACATGGCGGTGGCTGATCGATACTAGAGGGTGTTATTTGGAACGCCCTCTAGTGTCAAGAATGGCATTTCTGCATAATTAAGTGGCTGCTGGAGGCGTGAAATAGCCTATACGCATGCGCTTCACTCATCAATTTGCATCGCCGTCTGTCGGGGTGCGTGGAACTAGAAATAGACACGGGGATTTTGCGGTTACACTACATAGAATCTCCGTGCTTAAAATAGCCCTGGCGTTGCCCCTTCGATATCGCTGGGGCTAATAAGCACGGGGATTTCAGACACGGGTCTATTTAGACTCGGCGATTTACAGGTGTAACCGCAAAATCCCCGGGGAAAGCACGGAGATTTATGTAGTGTAACCACAGCTTATGACAAACACAAATCATGTTTCTGTCAGTTGGATCGTTGGTCGAGTTGATAGAGCGGTGGATTACAAATCAGAAGATGGGCGGCTCGAATCCGTCTATAAGTATAAACGAGTATAATTTTCTTTCTTTGAGTAGTGTAAGAGGTATGCGGAGATGTTGACAGTTCTGTTGCCTGAAGACAAATAAGGTGGTGCCCTCCTGGCGTCGTGGGCGTATATCATGTTCTGAGCCTTCGTTGAGATGTCTGCAGGGCGTTTGCAATTCTCTTGCTCGTCGCATGGGGGCTTTTTGTTCGGAGACGTCAGCTTTAAGACCCCTTAAACCAGAAGTGCACCGCTAAGCCAGGTGGGGTGCTTATCTTGAGATTCATATTAAAGGTACTTAAAGCTGAACTGCATGCATAAAACCAGGGCCTCTCATGTTTTAAAGAAACACGCGCGCCACAGCGCGGGCAGTGTCTGAAATAACCTGGGACATCCGCCATGTTTTGGCGGGACTCCAAACATGATAGAGTACCCAAGCATGTAGATGGCAGCAGCTTATTTGCGTCCTGACCATGAACAAGTGGAAGTCACGCTGTTTGTACATGTGCATGTAGGCCTACATACCAGAAGCCCATGTAGGCCATCGGTATGTACTGGCTATACAGACAGTACACGCCCATCTCATGAAAAGGCGAAAGAGCTGTAATAAAACAAATATAAGAGAAGCCGGTTATACGTCTAGGCCTGACACGACTATCATAAACTCAAAAATTAGCCTACAGCATTCACTTGCCAGACGTTTCACCTATCGGGCCCCGCCTATCCATAGGCCTCCGGAACATGCATGCACACACTGAGCTAAGAGATGAACAAAACACCCCAATTTAGGCCTAGCAAATATGAGAACCGAGGCAGAAATGAAAAAAGATGGAAAACAGTAGTATGAATGCCCACCTTACACATCCTTATATTCAAAAGTAGCCGAAATACACCAAAACAAGCAGACGACTCCTCACAAATATTCCTCGTCACCGAATGTTGACGTGTCATGGCCCTATGTGCCTTTCCTGTAACCTCGGCCATATGATCAATAGTCGATGAACGGACCATAGGCCCAGGTAGACATTTACCCCTTTGCGAAACCTGAAGACGACTATACCCCTAACGCAATAACTTCGCGTAGAACAAGAGGCCCATGGGCCTTGCGCTCAGCTGACTTTGTAACAGTTGTTCGGAGTGGCTAGTGTAGTGGAAACTGTTTCTGAGGTAGAGAAGACATTGTGTGTAAATTTGTTGTTTATTGAGAACAGGAGGATTACAAGAGGATGATTTCGTATCAGGTACCGGTAAAAATAGTTGACAATGATGATCGTTTGCAAGTTCTTCTGTTATTTCTTTTGCAAGTTAGTTCTTTTGAAATTTATTTTGCAAGTGTTCTTCAACTGAAGGAAACGTCAAGACAGGACATCTGCAAAGAAAAGAACACAGAAAGCACATTAAAATTTTTGGTGACCAAATTTTCATGTCTCTTCTATAGTTGACTAACTGCGTAAGATTAGGACATACAAACAGCAGCACATCATGAGTATCATAATGATACTCATGACAATGCTAAACATGGCCAGCATCCCCCATCCCCCCCACCACCACCACCCTCGCACTACCACCACCACCACAAGCAGTAGCTGGCGCACACATTCATTCGAAGTTGCACATTATAATTTATGCCTAGCCATGCCTAAACCTATCATCTTCGATAATCGAAGGCCGATCTGCTCACCACTGCATTACATCGCACATCACCCTTTGAGTAATACTAGTACACCGGTCCGCGGCATATCTTGTCATGATGCCAGCTTTACCGGTCGACCAATCAGATTGCACTTTATAATGTTGTAATGCAGTGGTGAGCAGATCGGCCTTTAATTATCGAAGATGAAACCTATGGTAGGCCTAGGCCACATTATCATGTAGCGGTATGTAGGCCTACTACTCTGGGCCCAACCATGCCAACGGACCACAGGCCTCGGCCTCAGAAAAGGCAAGTAGGCCTATTCCATGTCCATGGTCACCACAGGCAGACAGACAGAAGGCTGGACACCTGCGCCTGTTCCAGTAGTAGGCTAGCTACGGGGCTGCGGTGGTGACCAGGTTCGGGACCAAGTCATGATCTAGCGAACCTGTATGCTATTTCATGCGACCGTCGCTATTTCTAGCGATTTTGACGTCATTTGTTGCTATTTTAGTATCATGCAAACACATGTGATTTAACCATGTTCTTGTGACAGTGAATGTGATTGGCTAAAACTCCCATAATGACCTGGCTGGTGGCCAATAGCACATAATTTTACAGCTTAACTTCGACAACAATTACCGGTACCAGATGTCGCCAGCGTACAGTTTTTCTCCACAGTGCACTGCACACTCGACTTGGTATTGGTCATTAAAAACTCCTCTGCGAAGAAAGGCCCGTATTTTAGAATGCTCCTCAACGTTAAGGAGTTCCTCAAGGCTATTGTTCTCCTGTTGAGGATCCCTCAAGTTATTCCAGAATGTGCCTAAGTTTGACTGCAAAGGCCTCCTTAAAATCGCTTCCTCAAGCTGAAGGTGCCACGTATTTTAGAATGCTCCTTTGGGAAAAGGAATTCCTTAATTTAGCTGAGTATCTCCTTTATTCCAAAGGTTGGTCCGGACCAACCTTTAGCTGTTAGGACGTCCTCATTCTGCCTGGGATCACTGCACAAGTCAGTATGGACCATTACCTACACAGGCTTGGTGGCATCAGGAGGCTTCAGCATGTTCATGGGTGGCTCAATCAGCCTCGCGAATAAGAAGCAGGCATGTTCAATGCGTTAACTGAGATGAAAATTTGAACGATGAAGAGTTTCGAAAATGATATCGGCTCACCCGAGGAGGGTTCACACAGCTCCTGGAGATTTTGCGCGACGACTTAGCAGAACCACGTGATAACCGTGGAAACTCTGTTCCACCGAGCATCCATCTGAAAGGAACGTTACGGCCCAGTTGCACCAGCTATGCTCAAAGTTAAGTTTGAGGTCGACCTCAGCTGAGTAAATGATGTGCACGTTAACCACAATGCATATTACATCAGATTCCATTGTATGTAATCAACTGACATAAGAAATCCTTTCGTGAGGACGCCTTTAGTAACAAAGGAGCTCCTTTACAAAGGAAATGGATAAGGTCGATTCTGGAATCCATTTTGTCTGAGGCGTCCTCAGTAAGGATTTCCTCTAACGAAAGGTGACCTCACGGAAGGGCGCCTCAGGCCTAAAATAAAGGAGCATTCTAAAATACGGGCCTAAGACACTTGCGAAAGTTGTTAATGATGGCAAATAAATCTTTATAAATGTATTTAGTCAAAGTCAATGTCTCCGCATGTGATATTTAGCGGGAAAGGACCGAAATCTCTGCCTGAAGTTGAGTGTGCCATACCACTTTCGTATACCCACGTACATTTGTTGTACATTTGCTGTACATTGGACACTGTCGATAGCTTAGGACACTTTTTTAGCATGTTGCACTCTTAGCCGAAAAGGTTCTTTAGGGGTTCTTTGTGCCACACCAGAGGAACCCCAAGGTTCTATATAGAACCTTCTGTAAAGAACCCGAAAGGGTTCCATATAGAACCTTTCTGTCGCCAAAGAACCCATAAAGGTTCCAGTTAGAACCCTTTTTTGAGGGAAAGGTTCTATCTGGAACCTCTAAAGGTTCTTAAACAACCCGAGGGTTCTTAAATCAGAGGGTTCTCTTGGTGTGGCACCAAAGAACCTTTTCGGCTAAGAGTGTGTATGATATATTGATATAATTTGGCCGCGACACGAGGCTGGCGATCTGATAAGCCGTGATTAACTCGAAATGTTGAGGTGCAGGTTCAGGCAAGGGCGGAATGGGTACCGACAACAACAACGGATGTATCCATTTTTAGCGCAGATGACGTCAAAATCGCTAGAAATAGCGACAGTCGCTTGAAATAGCATACAGTCGCTAGATCATGACTTGGTCCCGAACCTGGTGACGTGGAGTCGAGAGGAGTGCTGTTCTCAATACTGCTTGGCATTCTATAAAAGGCCTAACTTTAACTTGGCATCCACATGGAATTAGGCCTACCTAGGCCTATAACTGTCAGTTAGGCTAGGCCTCCATCCGGTCCATCATGGCATTGATCTGCACCTTAAACGGAAGTGAATACACGTATGAGTAACATTGAAAAATTTGTGGTATGGCATTATCATGATGATGATGTAGCCTACTGTACGTAAGCCACCAGGGTCGAGGCTGAGTCCTTACTTCTGACAAACATAAGTAGATAGGTAGAAGACTTTGTGTTCGGAGTCTAGATACGTGAATCACACTTAGGATGTTCAGCCTTCAAAACCAGACTTGCCTCGTGCACCCCTTACCTATCCCGAAACACACCGCCCTTCCCGTGTGCTTGAGAACCTTCCCTGATGTAAAGGAGAATATCGAATCTGATACTCCATAACAGACGATAACGAAGCCGACCATATGGATACCTAACGCACAGCTGACGTAAGACTGTAAAAGAATGTGGATACAGACACGAGGCGTTTAGGCAGAAACTTGCTGATACACAGTCCCCGTCTGGTGTCGCCATGTTGGCACAAAACTGATTGATAGAGGAGTTGTAATCGAACGCATTATTCTATAATTCTCTTCAGTAGGAAATCACATAAAGGAATATGTCCAACATGAATCTTACCTTTGTATTTATAGTCACCACTGATGAAACCCTGCTCTAAACCACTGTAAATTGTCAAAGGAATGATGAGCACCTGATTCGGGTGCCCCAAATGGCGGAACGTGGCCACGAGGAGTGCTGGCGAACATCGGCATCTTTTAGCAACTTCCCCCGAGTCGGCGGTGTGATGATCCACGTGATCAAGAAAGATGGCGATGATTATCACGGCAAGAACTCCCAATAACAGATAGATTCCCATCAGTAGATACACCTGAATTGAAACAGTATCTGCATGTTAACCGTTAATAAAACCTCATTTGAAGTTGGACAATGAAATATCGTTTCAAGAAAGCCTACGATAAGAAGCATGACTTCAGAAACTCTGCCAGGAAATTCTAAGATTTGAACCACTGCACCTCGCCGCGGCTCCATAACTTTTGTATGTTCGGACTTCCGTTACCTGTTTGTCCTCGGGCCTTTTCAGGTTCGTGTTGTTGCTGAGATCCTGACAGTACTTGGCTCCGCACTGCGCAAGGACATCGTCGTCGATGAGACCAGATTCGTTGCTCGTACCATTTCCAACAATTTTGGCGGCGCTCAAGATTGTGGAAGCGATTGAATTGCCGATGACTTGAGCTGGAACCGAAACCAAAATGTTCAATTTAGTCGCCAACAATGCCAGCGTTTGGAACATTCTGATTGGTTTTATTTGACGGACTGTCGCTGTTGCTGATTCTTTAACTTACTCAATTGGAAAACCATGAAAAAAATCCCCAAAAATCTGCTAATGACAGCCGTGTCCGTCTCTGTGGTAAGCTTGGCATATTCCTTCCCAGTTGTTGTGAGATAGGCACACTTAGCCGACCAGACCGGCGCCGCTCCAAGACCAATGACGACCGCCGTAGGAATGAGAGTATACCAGCTGGCGTAGAAGTTGGCCGCCATGTATGGGAGGTAACATGCCATAGAGCCAATGATGGTCCATTTACATGTATAGCCGATTGAGTCGACCAGTACGGGTGGGACAAACATGCAAGAGATGACAAGAGAGCAGTAGATGACGCTGACACTGACGGTAGCCTACCTAGAAGAAAGTGTGGTCTTTGGTCATTGCTCCGGTGTATCAAATATCGCGAATGGTACCTCTGGCAAATCTGTCTTCCTTATGTGATCTTGTTAACATAAGCAGGTCGCCGTCTTCTGATAAATTCTAAACGCCCATTCCTCCTGGAATTGCCGGCACTGTAGACAATGGACACCCTTGACATCTTAGAATGACATGTAGAAATGACACTATAGTATGCCTAATTGCAGGCTACGCAAGCTGTGCAAAAAAATCTGCCCCTGAATTCGTACATACCAACTTACCCAAACCGTCATCTTTGTTGATACTACTCTGCAAGTTTTGAATGGCGCCATATCCCGTGAACAGGAACAACCAAGCCACACTCAGCACGGCAAGATTCTTCAAAATCTTCCTTTTGTGTTGCTTCAGGATTTTTGTCGGTAGTTCTGTCACCGATCCCTGGTGCACTGTCCCAATGGTGGCAACCACTGTTGCACCGCATTCCTCTTCTGACCTTTTTGTTTCAGCCAATTCTATATCGTGTCCTGACATCGTTTTATCTGCTGGTGACAACAAAGGAGAGGTGCACTTCATACTCTAAACGTAAATAAAATAACAAAAAGCGTCCAAGAAAATTTGTACATGTAGTCCATTTCTTAAGAAATAGCAAAATCTTACCAACCGTTAAAAATTTGAATCCGCTTCTACGGTATGGTTTTCCAACTGCGTGCTGGCCGATAGTTTGATCACATGTTTGAATAACGTTTGACTCCGATGAAAGCAGCTGTTTTATTTTGAAGTAATGCCAGGAAGTACGTCTTTAGACTGCTGGAAAACCCTTACACTTGCTACTTCATGTTCAATTTCAACAAAACTATGGTTTAGGTTTCTGTGTCCGTATTCATAAACATACTAAAGTCAAAGTGTGATACTTATCTTTTGTGTTGAACAAATGATAGGTGTCACACGTATAGACTTAAGTAGTTTTATGAATATGGACCCTGAACTACAGTTTAAACCTCGAAAACCATGGTTGAGAGCAAAACGTCCATTTCGGCAGGTCTAAACCATAGTTTAGGATCGTGTTACCATGGTTTCGAGTAAACCATGGTATCCGGGTCATAAACTCCGTTTAGCCTAAACCACCTTTGATTCAAGATTTAACATACATAAGAAGTAGGCCTATAGAATTTCGGCAGAATAAATGGTCGCCTCTGCTCTTGCGGTGACTATTCCTAGGTCACCTAGGTCACCTGGTGATCCCTCCGCAGACAACAACAAACCTCACTTAGACTCATAACAGAAAAAATCCTTCTATCGACTGAACGTCCACACCATAGGCATGATATGGACAGAACTCATTGAACTTATGTAAGAATGTTATTGTAGGTTCACCTGATGAGCGTTTTAGCGTGATACTACCGAAAACGTTCGTGTACTATTAAATTAGATTATTAAACCTCACTTATCTTATGTCGAGATAATTGTTAGTAGAAATGTTAAGACTTCTATATCGTCGTCACTATATCCGATAAGATAAGAACAATGCATCGATTTACATGTATACTTTCCAAGTACAATGTAGTATTTGTTCATATAATTTCAGTTGGTGAGTTTCTTGTCAAATCCTGGGAAGTATCATACCCTGGTACACCCATTCTGCATAATGCACCGTGTAGAAATCGGCTAACCTTTTCCTACACTCTGCAGCAAGCAGCCAGGATTCCGTGTTCAACGCTTTGGTATTTTTTCGTGCGCCCAATCAGAAGCCTCGTTTCTTCGTCGTTCAGGGACGAAAAAATATCAATGATGTCATTTCATCAAATTTTGATTGGTCAACGTCATTACCGGGAACACGTCATGCACGTGGGTCGGTGCAAATTTTGCCGTGATTGGTTGCTATTTTTGGGACCGGGGAAATCCGTTGAACACGCGATGTGGTTTGCTTGCGTGAAGGTCAAGGGAGGAGAAGCCGAGTCTTTACCTGAACTCAGTGAAGATGAGTACAGCCAAATGCTTCGTTGACATGACCCCAACGTCACGTCATTCGCCGCAATCAACTGTCAAATATTGCTTCGTCTCAAAAGATTTTTTTGATCCTGTCATGTATTGGTGAACCTGATTAAGGACTCGGAAAAACTAGAGTCCCCGGCTGTATTCCCACGTTCTACTGTTTTTGCTGTCCGTGTTTTTTTCCTCCGGTATTCCCTGATTTCAATGATAGTAAACCCGATCATCCCAGTAGTAAGAAATGCCAGCAGGATGTACAGTTTTATGTTGGTACAGATAAAACTGGAATAGGCGAATGCCATACTACAACCTATAGCTTCCCACAATCCGTAGTTGGCAAAGGCTGCGTCATGTTCCTCAGCGGTGAAGATACATCCATACATCGCTAGAAAAAAGCAAATATTACCATGATGGATGCGATTATAATACCTTCGTACAGGTTATGATATTTTAGAACTAAGCCGAATGCACCTGAAGGACGCCTTCGCTCGAGCATGAAAAATATCACACTGGATGCAAGAAATAAAGACTCGTCAATTACGGGTTTTTCCCCAGCATTTTCAGACGAAGTACCGGAGTCAACACAACAAATAGAGTCTTCGGAGCATGCAAGTATCCCAATGCCCTGATTGTGTAGGCTGAGGTGCAATCCCCTTACCATTCAGTTGTGATCGCAAAACAGCATCAGAAATGCCCCACAAAGCTGCGAGAACGAAGAAGACCGGGAGTTGGTCTGGAATCGGATGCCAAAGGAGAAGAGTGACCATAACACTAGCGTGAACAACTGTATCTACAAAAATAATCAGGAAAGGAATACTTATACGTAAAGGTGATCAGCATTGGCATGTTAAAATGTTCCAAGCCAGACGCTAATGTTAAGATGTTCCATCTCCTAAAGCCATACGCTCACCCTTACCTATCCAGAAAAATGGTGCTCTTCCCGTGTACTTGAGAATGTTCCCCGAGATAACGGATAAAATTGAACCCGATACTCCACAACAGACCATCACGAAGCCGACCATGTGGATACCTAACGCACAGCTGACGTAAGACTGTAATAAAATGAAGATGCGTGTATTCTATTTGCATTTTTTATGTCATGATTTGCAGTACTTCAGAAATTGCAGGCTGTATTTTATGACTGATCTCTGTGCCGAGGCAAATTATGTCAGGCAGCTTCGCCCGAGTTGATGAGGTAAGTACTTAAAGCCCAACAGTATGCGTTTGGTAGGTTTGGTACATTGTATCTCGCGACGGCCGACGTAACCTATGACCTTTTGGCAACGTCGTGTATGCATGCTCAATAAGACTGTTCAAATCTGTCTAGTTGAATGATCTATGTTACCAATTCGGCCTGTTGGGAGTGATGCTACACATAAAAGAATGAGTTGAAGCATGTTACCTTACCTGATGAAGGGTAGTCACGCTAACAGCTCGTTGAACTTCTCAAGTGATGAAGGTATGGCGGCCATTTTTGTTTCGACATGGTATCAGTCCAGCCTCGCTATACCACAGGCTACCAGTCTTATCAAGATGGGGAGGGAAAGGGGTCACCTAATGCATACTGTTGGGCTTTAATAGATGAGAACTGCTATCCAATGTATCATTCTGTGATTCGCCTCGATGTTACCTTTGTATAGTCACCACTTATAAAACCCATCTGGAGACCACTGTAAATAGTCAAAGGAATGATGAGCACCTGGTTCGGGTGTCTCAATTGGCGGAACGTGGCCACGAGGAGTGCTGGCGAACATCGCCGTCTTTTACCAACTTCCCCCGAGTCGGCGGTGTGATGATCCACGTGATCAAGAAAGATGGCGATGATTATCACGGCAAGAACTCCCAATAACAGATAGATTCCCATCAGTAGATACACCTGAATTGAAACAGCAGTAGACACTACTACACGTACACTGTCATTCCCACTGAAGATTTCTTGAAATAAAAGAATGAAAGCGCTATGCGAAATACGTGTATCTGAAAATCAGCCAGGATTTTCTCGTTTACTATCACACCATAGAACCAAATAAAACCATTGTTATCGTCCATGATAAAACCAAATCTGAATGCCTACACAATAGAAGAAAAAACATAATACATGTATATAAACAAGGTAAAGTCGCTTATGTTGTAGTGAGGTGTGTGGGTTAACAAAACACAATTAGGACTACCAGGTATCTTGCATCAAGAATGCCAACGAAGAATGGAATTTCAGAGATTCCCTTGCTAGGACATCATGATCACAAAATTTACATCTGATCATCGTTGTTTATTCTTCATTCAGTCGCCCCCTTATACCCATCCTGAGAACATCAGGGGTTCTTAGTGCTCGCTCCTTGTTTGCGGTGATGAAGGGATCGAGCACTAAGAACTCCTGATGTTCTCAGGATGGGTATACCTGTTTGTCCTCGGGCCTTTTCAGATTCGTGTTGTTGCTGAGATCCTGACAGTACGTCGCTCCACATTGTGCAAGGACATCGTCGTCAATGAGACCAGATTCATTGCTCGTACGATTTCTAGCCACTTTCGGGGCGGTCAAGATTGTTGAAGCGACTGAATTGCCGATGACCACAGCTGGAACAAAAGCCAAAATGCTTTGATACACTTCTTGGCACTGCTGTTTTGTGATTTACGTTGTTGTGGCTTTGATAGATTCGAGACATTTGCGTGGATCTACCCCTAAAGGCGGCAAGTATGGCAAGGAGTTTGTTCAGCTGTTGGAAAGAACCTGCATGAACCGACAAATTAAAAGGACATCGTTAACCTCATCCTGAGCACAGTGGTTCTTACAGCTTCATCCTACGTCACCGCTGACGTTCGTCAGCGGTGACGTACATGTAGGATGAAGCTGTAAGAACCACTGTGCTCAGGATGCGTTAACCTAAGTTCGAACCTAGAAACTCTGTGAGGTGAGCTTCTCTCATGGTGTGTCTTCCGTCGTCGTCGTCGTCGTTAACAGGGGTGGCACGTTTCTAAACCGCTTGGGTTGCACACTTGAAATTTGGTGTACAGAAGACTAGGGTAAATACTATCTCTGGACCGAAACTTAGCGCTGCTGCTTGTACACTCTGGCCTGTAGGGGGCGCTTTGTGAAAACATTCTTTCGGTCGTATCTCCTGAACGCTGTTAACTAGAACCAGGAAACTTTTATGGTGGGTTCCTCTGATGAGACGCTACATCACATAAATCCCAGGTTTTTGATTTGACCTACTTTTCAAGGTCACAGAGGTCAAAGTTCAAAATTCACTGTTTGGTGGCACATTTCATTACTGTTTGACATAGAGTGTTGTGATTTGGCGTGAAGATATATCTAGGCACCCTGCACGAATGCACCAAATATCAACCCGATCGGACTTCAAATGTGGCCGCCAGGAAGCCATCTTGAAAAATGGACTTTGACCCACATTTTATAAATAGGAGTAGGTAGGATGTTTTAACGTTGTCAAAATATGTATCTAGGTACCATATAAATATATGGTAAATTTCAGTCAGATTCGACGTCAAATATGGCCGCCAGGGAGCTATCTTGAAAAATGGACTTCGAGCCACACCTCATAAATAGTGGGAGCTAGGATGCTTTAACTGTGCCTAAATATGTGTCTTGGTACCGTCTACTTATATGCCAAATTTCGGTTCGAGTGGCTTCAGCATGGCTTCAACATGGCTGCTTTGGCCATGTCTCATCGGTAGTAAGTGTAACGATGTTTCAATGTTGTCTAAATATCTATGCAAGTATCCTGTACATTCCTGCTGAAATTTCAGTCCCAACGAACGTCACGTGTGGCCACCAGGTGGCCATCTTGAAAAATAGAATTTTTGACATCTGTGACCTAGACAGGAAAGCAGTTTGTTCACAACTACCACTTGTATTAATTGTATTCAGAATTGTACTCCTTCTGGGTGCCATCACCTGAGTTTATGTCATTGACTGATAATGCTGATAAGATCATAAAAATACTTCTTGGTGTGTTCAGCTTTATCTTATCTGTACTGATCCTTCAGCATTCACCACGAGAGTCATAGTTTCACACTTAACCATGGAGACTTGTCACAGAGGTGAGCACAATGGCCCTGGCCATTTTTAACTTACACAATTGGCAAGCCATGTAAAAAATACCAAAAAATCTGCTGGTGACAGCCGTGTCCGTTTCTTTGGTAAGCTTGGCATATTCCTTTCCAGTTGTTGTGAGATACGCGGCTTTTGCGGCCCAGACCGGCGCCGCTCCAAGGCCAATGACGACCGCCGTAGGAATGAGAGTATACCAGGTGGCGTAGAAGTTGGCCGCCATGTATGGGAGGTAACATGCCATAGAGCCAATGATGGTCCATTTGTAGCCGATTGAGTCGACCAGTACGGGTGAGACAAACATGCAAGAGACGATAAGGGAGCCGTAGAGGACACTGAGGCCGACGGTACCTGGAAGAAAATACGGTCCCTCTTTACCAGAAATATCTTGCCTTTGTACCTGGCAGCAAGCAGCTTTGTTGGTCAACTATTAGTTGAATACGGCGTTGCGGATGATGACAACTAGGCCTATCGCTTGGCAAATCATTTCATAACTTTCCTGGTTCCTGATCTACACGAGGACTAACTGTCGTTGTCAACCAATTGCTCTTTAGACACTAGATCCACACCACACTGGGCATCAGTCATTGGCCTGCTCACAACGGTGTCAAGAAATGTTCTGAGCTGTAACAACATCCAAAATATATGCTCCCTGAATTCTTCACGCCAAACTTACCCAAACCGTCATCTTTGTTGATACTACTCTGCAAGTTTTGAATGGCGCCATATCCCGTGAACAGGAACAACCAAGCCACACTCAGCACGGCAAGATTCTTTAAAATCTTCCTTTTGTGATGCTTCAGGATTTTTGGCGGTAGCTCTGTCACCGATCCCTGGTGCACGGTCGCATAGATGTTGGTATCCACTCCTGCTGCATCAAATTCGTTCTTTCTGTGTGTTTCTTCGGTAAGTTGTATGTCGTGTTCAGACATCGTTTTACCTGCCGGCGATTGCTACCGTTTGAGGTACAAGCTAGGAGAATATTTAGGCCTACGCACAGTATGCTTAGAAGCAGGTACAGGATGATATCACCGTACTACCTGCGTTCAGACATACATGTAAATCATATGTAGATCCGGGATGTAGATTCCTACGCGGCCTAGATCTACATGTGACCGTATCGATCATTATTGTCGACTTCATATCATTCTCAACTTAGAGCTTGAAACTTTGCCAGATTTCAATCTCTAATGTCATACATAAGCGGCCATATTGAAATGGAAGGATATGTGATGCGGCGCGCCGATTACGCAGACTGGCGGAGTGTTCTTCCGCTAAATAGTTCGCTAATATATAGTATTGAAATGACGAAAATCACACATTATATGATCATTTTGTGTGTTTTAGTACTCAATCATGTCAATAGTGTACTGATCCAATGCTGTCCATGCGTTTTACATGAATTCTATCGAGTAATTTGAGGGATTTCATTACAACGTATATTATACGTATAAGCGGCGAGAGCTACTTTCCCACTTCCCGGCATGATCACCAAAATGTGTAATTAACCACATTACTGGCGTGTCACTTTCAAGTTTACATACAGCGTATCAAATATATACCAATTTATTGATATTTGAGCGATAAACACCCCTTCAGACAGCCAGGGTTTGCAGGTGTTATATTTTGTTCGCGGAGGTGGCTACTTGTTATGAGTGATGCGGCAGCCTAACAATTTGGGACGCGATCACGTCCAGAATCACTCCGCGCATGACTGTATGACATCCGAGGGGCTTTCCCGAACAACGACGGAAAGACCCGAGGTGTTCCGAATGACTTCATATGTATTGAGGCCTAAACATGTACGTAGGGCCTAGGCTCAAAGCGTTCAATGAAATGACCGCTGCCGCACGTACGGCAGTCTGCTGAACTGGGCCGACCGCGCAGAAAGTCAGTGCTTTTGGTGCGCCTATCGGCGGTTTCGTAACTAACTGCCGATAGGCACCGGTCTAGCACTATCGGACTTTCTGTGCGCTCAGCCCAGGTTGTAAGTGGGTTGGAAAGTATTAAACCGGTGTAACGTTTTTCAGTGTGGCCGTTTTTCTGTGTGATTCCCATTGTTCGGAACACACTGGGAAACGGACTTGCTGTTTCTCATGTCGATCATTGTCAAGTCGCCGCTTATTCCGTCAATCTAATGTCACACTGGCACACGGGCCTCACTGAAAAACGTTACATGCGGGATGTCATTTGCATAATGTATTCGTATTCAAAGGCATTCCGAAATGCTGATGTCAGGTCGACCTTGCGACGTCAGAGAACAGGCGGCGACTGATTTTTCCGGATCTGCAGTTGCGTCGCACCTGCGACGATCGGTCGGCATCAGTCTCCGATCATAATGATCACCAATCGCAAGAGTTGAACATGCTCAACTTGTTTGCTATCCCGATGGACCTGTTCCTTTCGCAGTCGACCTGTGACTCGATTTACGATTCACTGCACCAGATTCCCGAACTCGCACACGAAGTTAAAGCCCCACTGAATTGAATTTGAAAAGCACAAATCATCGCCGCGATTCTTGACGTCAGTGCACGACGTCAGCGTAGTGTAAAATGCACTACGCTCCATCTGAATACGGATTCGTACAAAAAGGTATGTCAGTTGTTGATGTGCTACTAATTTGGCCAGCTGTATTAGAAACTCGGATTAAACATAATGAAATGGCCAGGGCCATTGTGCTCACCTCTGTGACAGGTCTCCATGGTTAAGTGTGAAACTATGAATCATGAAGGATCAGTACAGATAAAATGAAGCTGAACAAACCAAGAAGTATTTTTATGATCTTATCAGCATTATCAGTCAATGACATAAACTCAGGTGATGGCACCCAGAAGGAGTACAATTTCTGAATACAAGTGGTATTTGTGAACAAACTGCTTTCCTGTCTAGGTCACAGATTTCAAAAATTCTATTTTTCAAGATGGCCACCTGGTGGCCACACGTGACGTTCGTTGGGACTGAAATATCAGCAGGAATGTACAGGATACTTGCATAGATATTTAGACAACACTGAAACATCGTAACATTTACTACCGATGAGATATGGCGAAAGTCAATTTTTCAAGATGGCAGCTTGGCAGCCATGTTGAACTCTAATTGAACCGAAATTTGGCATATAAGTAGACAGTACCAAGACACATATTTAGGCACAGTCAAAGCATCATAGCTCCCACTATTTATGAGGCGTGGGTCGAAGTCCATTTCTCAAGATGGCTCCCTGGCGGCCATATTTGACGTCGAATCTGACTGAAACTTACCATATATTTTTATGGTACCTAGATATATATTTTGACAACGTTAAAACATCCTACCTACTCCTATTTATAAAATGTGAGTCAAAGTCCATTTTTCAAGATGGCTTCCTGGCGGCCATATTTGAAGTCCGATCGGGTTGAAATTTGGTGCATTCGTGCAGGGTGCCTAGAACAAATAGCAATGAAATGTGCCACCAAACAGTGAATTTTGAACTTTGACCTCTGTGACCTTGAAAAGTAGGTCAAATCAAAAACCCGGGATTATGTGATGAAGTTTCACCAGAGGAACCCACCATAACAGCGTTCAGGAGATAAGGCCGAAAGAAGGTTTTCACAAAGCGCCCCCTACAGGCCAGAGTGTACAAGCAACAGCGCTAAGTTTCGGTCCAGAGATAGTTTTTACCATAGGGTACTGTACACCAAATTTCAAGTTTGTAACCCAAGCGGTTTAGAAACGTGCCACCCCTGTTAACGACGACGGGCGACGGACGACGCCGGACGACGACGTACGACGGACGACACACCATGAGAGAAGCTCACCTCCACAGAGGTGAGCTAAAAAAATGAGGTCAACTTGTTTGAAAAGAATCCTAAAGCAGAATCTCTTATTATTTGCAGGCAATCTGAAGACACACATCAAACGAGCACATCATCCAGAAATGGTCCAGTCCACGAATATACCTAAAGTGGATGGCATGGAAATGCTACAAAAAATACCCTCTATGTGTCTATGTGACCATCCTGAGTGCCAGGTAATAAGTTGTACTGCCCGTTCCCCAAGTTATAATCAAGTTACTGGACTTAAGTAAAGCGTTTGATACCTTCGACCACAAATATTACTTTTTAACAGTTCTGTTTAGGTGGTGAGTTTCTGAACTATCTCGTGATCACCCTGAAATTATCAGGTATACATTCTACTGCCCGCTGCTTTTGTTATTTCGAATCACAGAACTTCAACCATATTAAAGATAATGTATCACGGGTATTTTCGCGGGCCACGAAAATCATTGTTAATTTACATTTTTAGGCTTGCCTGCGCATGCGCAGCAAGCCTATTGTGATCACTTGGGGGAAAACGGGAGAGTGACGCACTCGTCCACAGGTGGTTAACTGTCGGCTGTTGTAATAGTCGTGCATCTAGGGGGGCAGACAACACAATTTCCAACCCAAACTGTACACAGTCAATGACAGTGCCGAATTTTGACGCATTCACGTCGAATGTGATGCGAGTGGCCGAGGTTGGATGGAAAAACCGGGAAATAGTCTGAATTTGTAAACATTGTCTACAGTGAGGTGCCCCTGGCCTTCTATGAACCATGAGCTGGGACTTGGGCATGATGGCAAATGCTGAGAATATGCCTGCAACTTTTTTGGCTCCTGGTTGTTGTGGGATAGAGCTGTTGCTCTTGGGTCCCCTGTGGTTTTGTGTTCATTGTTTTGGTGACGGAAGAGCTATAGGGCGCCTTTCCTGCCAAGGGGTCTAATAAGGTAACGTATCTATCTTGATATTCAACAAGGATTGTAGGCCAGTCATCTGGTCATTTGGTTATTAACCCCTTCCCAGCGAGGGCCAAGGGGTCTAATAAAATATCACTTCAATGAGGAACCCGCCCTGCGGTTTATCCCGACAGGTCGGCGCTGCGAGCGATTGTACCGAAACGACGTCATTGATGTCATTTTAGGTGTTGACGTTGCGTCATGAAAAAATTTCCTGCGCATTTTTCTACAGGAAGAATGACACAAATGACGTTGTCCTTATCGCTATCGGATCTCTTAATTTTAAGAAAAAAAAGAATTAGTTTAAAAGAAAATTTCATCTGCTACACGATGATGTAAGTTTTACTGTCATGCGACCAACACAAATAGTTTATTTTCACGCCAGAAATAAATGGAAATAACGTTAGAAAAAAGAGATTTCGGTCACATCGCTCGCAGCGCCACGTTGTGAAGTTAGTGTGCGGGTTCCCCATTCACCGTGGATTAGGCCCAGGTCTAGGGCCTATGTGTGTATTAAGTTAATTAACCACTTCCCACCCAATTAAGACATCCAGCTTATAAAGTATCTACCCAGTGTTTCTCCCCGGTGTTTCTCCCAGAGGGGGGGGGGAGAGGGGATGATCCCCTCCTCAAAAATTTCAAGGAGGGGATATCCCCCCTCAAGTTTGCAGACTAACCTTTTTCAAACATCACTATTTTCACTTCAGTAGTGTTTTTCTTTAATTTCTTACATTTCAAATGCAATTTTCATGCAGAAGGAAGACTAATTTTGCATTTTGGAGTGTAAAAAATGACTCTGGAGGCCATTTTTAACAAAAAAAATCCGGAAAAAAATTTTGAAAATTTTTTTTTCAAAAAAAATTTTTTTTTCAAAATTTTTTTTCTCCCCCTCCTTGAAAATCCTGGCGGAAAGCCTGATCTACCGGTACTCAATTCACCAAGACCTTTGTGTCAGGACTGTCACATGCAACATTAACCCCTTCCCAACCAAGGGCTCTAAGAAGGTGTGGATCTCGATTCACCAAAGAGGCCTAGCATGTGTGTCCTTGCCACCCGCAAGGGTCTAATAAAACATCATCTCAATTCACCAGGGATTATAGACCTACTATGTGATATTAATTACGATAAAGGGGGCGCTGCGATTGCTTTCGTGAAAATTGGTTTTTACTGCAGTTGAGTTGAGCCCTGGATGTGTTAATATTTTTTAGAAATTCCTTTACAGTGCATTACTACTAGAATGTATCTAAAAAACATCTGGTGCAAAACTAAACTAATATGTGGCGCTGCTGACCTATGACTAAACGTAATGTGTCAGTTTGAATCGACTTACTTCAATGATTTAGTGACCACTTGACCCAAGGTAGTCATGTTTGGTATCAAAGTAAAACTGGGTATCGTGCAAGAAAGTGCCAGCCTGAAGAAGACCCCGGTTGGGGTCGAAAATTTGCAAACCTCTGGAAGTTGACCTCCCATTTCCATACAGTCATAGCCTGCCCTCGTCACCTGCTAACCCATTTCCCCTCTTCAAGTAAACCCAAGCATCAACAAAGCACAACAAACAGGCAAGCCTACGGCATCTCCGATGCCTCTAGTTTTTGTTTGTGTCCAGTCTTTCTTCGTCTTATAAGCAATTGTTGGTGGCATGCCCATCTAGAAATTCTATTGATATGGAAGGTATTCAATTTGTTGGGTTGGTATGTCCCAAAAGTCCAAATAACATAATGTAAACATCCATTTTACAAACATTGAATGTAAACAATGAAGTCATCATACATTATCTTTCATTTCCTGTGACGAAAGGAAAAATAACATTGTAATTGCACTTGCTTGTTTATTTGAAGTACTATCACAGATCAGTCGTTGCATCGTATCAATCTCGTACCCAGATCTACCTCATCCGAGGATATCTCTGGAAAGGGCTGCGACCTGACCAAAATTTCTGGTCAACCGCTGGCAGCGTGCCAAAATGTTGTTTCCCACAATATTTCGTTCTTCGATGACTGAAAAATATCTTATATGCCTAAAGAATCATATAATACACCCGAAACACGAAGTTGTTTGAGTATTAGAGCAATTTCAAACGAATAGTTTAGTTGGGAACATCATGCCGCGGGTACCAGCTCAGTGTGATTCGCCTCATAAAATTACTATATCGCGCATGCGCAGTATTCCTGAAGTCGACAGCCCTTTCCAGTGGTGTTGTAGGAACGTAAACCCACTGGGGACGAGTTTGGCATCGTATCGGTTAATGTCAGCCTCTTGTTAATGACAAACCTTCCGATCTTCTAAATTTATAGAGTGTGGTGTCTTACTTTTTTTTACTCTTGGCACTGAGGATGTTGTCAAATCCTGGGAAGTATCATATACCCTGGTACACCCAAATGCTTCGTTGACATATGACCTCAACGTCACGTCATTCGCCGCAATCAAATACTAGTATTAGAAATCTGTCATATATTGCCCGATCATGTCATGTTATGGTGAACCTGATCTTGGAGGAAGTCCGTATAATTCCTCCAACACCTGATTAAGGACTCGGAAAAACTAGAGTCCCCGGCTGTATTACCACTTTTTATTGTTTTTGCTGTCCGTGTTTTTTTCCTCCGGTATTCACTGATTTCAATGATAGTAAACCCGATCATCCCAGTAGTAAGAAATGCCAGCAGGATGTACAGTTTTATGTTGGTACAGATAAAACTGGAATAGGCGAATGCCATGCTATAGCCTACAGCTTCCCACAATCCGTAGTTGGCAAAGGCAGCGTCATGTTCCTCAGTGGTGAAGATACATCCATACATCGCTAGAAAAAAGCACATACCATTATGAATGCGAATATTACACAATACCTTCGTACAGGTTATGATATTTTAGAACTAAGCAAGTGCACCTACATGTAAAGGACGCCTTCGCTCGAGCATGGAAAATATCACACTGGATGCAAGAAATAATGACTCGTCAATTACGGGTTTCCCCAGCATTTTCAGACGAAGTACAGGGGCGGATCCAGGATTTTGCCTACGGGGGGGGGGGTGCAGACAGGGCCAAAAGGGCAATACCCTATGGAAAAGCCCAGGCCTCTTCAGGGACTTAGATTTTATATACCGTACATCATATGCTATGCAAACAATGGATTCGAATTCACATCGATTTCCGTAATTTGAAGCCCGAAATTCGAATTCGTTAGCGTACATGTGTGAAGAGCATCCTCAATGCAAGGCAAGAGCGACCTGGACGGGGCGGGACAGGGCCATACGAAGGTCCCGGAGTTTTGGGGCAAAGATTTGATAAAATGCCGGGCCGTATCCTAGTCCCTAGCAGCGAGCGCCGCAGGCGCGAGGCGAAATATCGGCGGGGGGTCCGGGGGGCCTCCCCCGGGAAAATTTTAGAAACTAAGAGTGCTTTAACGCCATTTCCCGGCACGGAAATGCCTTTTTTCGGCTTTGTGCCGAAGAAGGCACTCTCTGCCAAAAGAGTAGGCTATCCGAGAGGATCAAATATCGGCGGCAGGTCCTGGGGCGTCCCCCGAGAAAATTTTAGAAACTAAGAGTGTTTTAACGCCATTTCCAGGCATGGAAATGCCTTTTTCGGCTCTGTTGGCGGGGCCCGGGGCCTCACCCGGGAAAATTTTAGAAAATAAGAGTGCCCATAACGCTATTTCCCGGCATGAAATGCCTTTTTCGGCTCTGTGCCGAAAAAGGCACCCTATGCCGAAAAAGGGCACTCTGGCCCGGAAGGGGGGGGGNGGCGCGCGCCCGGTGCGCCCCCCCCCCCCCCTGGATCCGCCCCTGATAGTACCGGAGTCAACACAACAAATAGAGTCTTCGGAGCATGCAAGTATCCCAATGCCCTGATTGTGTAGGCTGAGGTGCAATCACCTTACCATTCATTTGTGATCGCAAAACAGCATCAGAGATGCCCCACAAAGCTGCGAGAACGAAGAAGACAGGGAGTTGGTCTGGAATCGGATGCCAAAGGAGAAGAGCGACCATAACACTTGCGTGAACAACTGCATCTAAAAAATAATCAGGAAAGGAATAATTATACGTAAAGGTGATCAGCATTGACATGTTAAAATGTTCCAAGCCAGACTCTCACCCTTACCTGTCCAGAAAAATGGTGCTCTTCCCGTGTACTTGAGAATCTTCCCTGAGATAACGGATAAAATTGAACCCGATACTCCATAACAGACCATCACGAAGCCGATCATGTGGATACCTAACGCACAGCTGACGTAAGACTGTAATAAAATGTAGATATTGATATTTGATATTTTATATCATGATTTACAGTACTTCAGAAATTGCAGCTTCGCCCGAGTTGATGAGGCAAGTATGCGTTAGGTAGGTTTTGTATCTCGCGACGGCCGACGTAACCTCAGTTGACCTTTTGGCAACTTCGAAATGCATGCTCGATAAGACTGTTCAAATCTGTCTATTTGAATGACCTAAGTTGCCAATTACATTGGGAGTGTTGCTACACATAAAAGAATGAGTTGAAGCATGTTACCTTGATGAAGGGTTAGTCACGCTATAACAGCTCGTTGAACTTCTCAAGTGATGAAGGTATGGCGGCCATTTTTGTTTCGAAATGGTATCAGTCCAGCCTCGCTGTTACCACTGGCTATACAGTGTACATGTACATGTATATAGGTTAGACAGGAGACCAGTCTTATCAAGGTGGGGAGGGAAAAGGAGTCACCTAATGCATACTAATGCATACTGTTGGGCTTTAATAGAATTGCTATCCAATGTATCATTCTGTGATTCGCCTTCAGTCAAAATTATATAGGAACTGTGTGATTTGGATGTTACCTTTGTGTAGTCACCACTTATAAAACCCGACTGTAGACCAATGTAAATAGTAAAAGGAATGATGAGCACCTGGTTCGGGTGTCTCAAATGGCGGAACGTGGCCACGAGGAGTGCTGGCGAACATCGCCGTCTTTTACCAACTTCCCCCGAGTCGGCGGTGTGATGATCCACGTGATCAAGAAAGATGGCGATGATTATCACGGCAAGAACTCCCAATAACACATAGATTCCAATGAGCAGGTACACCTGAAGTGAAACAGCACTACATACTACTACACTAGTAATACCAAGGAGATTGAGTAATAGGGAATTGAGGGGATCCAGATCGGAGGTTTTGGAGGTATAACCAGTTTAAACCAGTTCGACAAATTCGACCATTTTTCATTTCATCAAACCCGTCTGCTGGTCAGTTTGAGAGTATTTTCAGTTCATCAAACCCGTCTGCTGGTCAATTTGTGTGGGGAGAAAATAGTTCGACAAATTCGACCACTTTTGATTGGTTTCAGCCATTATGCCGCGCACATCCTTTCAATTCCCTATTACTTTGTAATAAATGTTACAGTGAAACTTAAGTTGCTTTCACTATATTATGTGGAATAATCCCCTGCTGGTACAAATAATCTAAACTCATGTTACTAACTGCAACAACGCCACCTAATTTCAAAATTTCTTCTAAATTAGCTTGACTCGGTGATCCGATGTTGATTCTAAGAAATCTTCTCAATACATAGGAATAACCAATTGTTACTCCGGCTAAAAGAGTACTCTGATACAATGTATTAACAAAATCCTTCTTGTTCATATCCATTTATTTAGTAGAAAATCTTAGTCACGAAGTGCGAACAGAGTTCAATGTTGATGACTTGCAATTTGCCTGTTACTTATGTTTACTTGTGCATCCGATACAATAAAAATATACATTTTATAAGGTCCTTTTCCAGATGTTTTTGTTATTGCTAATTGTATACATTTTTCTTGTCGGTGGTGACATAAGTTATCAGTTGCAACTTGTTGACGCTGTTTCTATCACAGCGTAGGGCGACATAAGCGAGGCTTAAGAGTCAGCTACAATAAGCCGGACACTACGAGACAGGAACTTCTGTCACGAGAAGTCCCCTATACAAACGAAGCGGATCTGATATCGGGAACATTAGGTTCTATCACACCTGTGTCGATCAATACACAGACGGTTAACATGGTTAAGGTGAAGAGATATCTAAGCACAAAATAATGCACGCACAGAATGTGAAAAATCGATATCTTTTTTATATCTTTTTTAATCTATCACACCAAGTTTATTACTTAAGTATAAACCCTGCTCCGTACATTCTGATATAAAATTGTGTATTTGGGCTAGCAGTAATGCTATTAACTAACCTTTAATTAGACCCTAAAATTTCATTTTCGGGGCGAAATTCTGAATCTTGGCTACCGACTGCGCTGTTCCGGCTTATACCATTACATAAAGACAAGCAGTCTTCAGGTACCTTATTGAGTTTTCCAACCAATCAGGGAGGCGGTAACACAGACCGGAACACCTGCTGAAGAATCTGTTTGGCAGAACGCCAGCCCGACGCGCGCGTACGCGCCAGTCTGTCACCGGCTTTATAACACAGCAATAGCCTTTTTTCATTAGAGTGCTCATGGCCGTGCATGTCTCTTATAGGCCTAGTGTGACATGCGACGCGTGGCGGAGACTCCAGAGTCTGCATGCAGACTCAACTGAACTCTAGTTCATTTCATATTGACATACAACCCTCTGCACCATTGGTGGCTGAATCGAGCCCACTTTACAACATGCCATCGGAAACGATGGCATTTGAATATATCAATCCACGATCAGTGACCAGGAAATGATGATTGCCCATTTGTTTTAATTTGAATGCGGTTTCGAATTTATGATGTTATTTTGTTGTTACCTGCTTTGAAAATGAAGGCCACTTTTATCATGAATCAGTTATAGCCTGCAATACTGTGAATGATGATGTTACATTGAACTTGCAGTATCTCATCTCATGTTGTACATAGCCTGCAACGCCTGAAACTTGGTACTGTATTTATCGGGATGCAAGTGGTACTTAATGCTGGCATTAGTCATGAAATGTTGCATTATACACAGACTATGAAATAAACAGTCTGTATTCCATTAGGTGGCCAATGCATTTCCCATTATAGCTCATCACATCAATACACTCAGAGTTCCCTGCGGATTTCTCCAATGAAATTTGTATGTGATTTTCACATGCATCCTTCGTATGCAACCCAGCTAGACCTCATTAATCAAGTTGGCTTCATTAAGGTGGGATATATGAATATGCTTGTTGCAGCACTAGGCCAGACACCCTGAACATCATATGAGATTTAATTGCTCGGAAGAACTAATTTCAACGGTAGTCTTAATGAATACTGATGTCATCCGAGTGTCGACAGCTGAGGAAAGAAGAGAGCCTTTCCAACATTATGTCCAAATTAGGCCTAAATTTCAAAAATGTCTCAGTTGATGACACAGTACGTTGCACAATTGACCTATCTTTATCCACATACCTTCCGGGTATGTCACGCGGAGGGTACGCTTCAGGTCATTGCGTATGGTACGAGTGCGTCACACGTCTCTTCTGCGTGTCGTCCGCCCACCACGGGCAAATGACGTTACGTCTTCACTACATGCCTTCCATGACGGCGTGCGACGTCCACGGAAGATACGAGGACGGTACGCGCATGACGCTGCATGTGGTACGTGGATGGTGCGCGGTGCGGATGGGAGGTCAATTGTGCAAGGTGCTGTAGGAGGCCGTACATTTGCAATTGCTACCTGCAAAAAGATTTTTTTTACCAAACAGCCTATCAGCTGCGATTCATTTGGAACTAAACTACAGAAAATGCATTTGGGACACATACACAATCTATGTAACTTGGAAAAAGTCCCAAATGTTCTTTTCAAGTTAGAATTGGCAGTGTGTGAATGGAATCTGTAGGCTATAGCATGAGAATTAATTCCTATATGGTCAGGTGAAATGGAGTGCCAGCTGATAATGCAAAAACATCACTGCCAAAAAATGCACACAAATAATCAGATAGTGTGTATTTACATAGTTTACCATCTGGGAGATATTCCAAATTACCACTGGCATATGTGAGGATCGAGGGTATTTTTTATGCCTCGAAGCATCAAAATTACCTTCCCTTCAGTTGTCCATTTTCGAAATATTGCAGTTCATTTAATGTTAACCTTACCTATAAAGCATGGGAATTGGTGTCATTTTTTGGATTTTAATAAATTCATAAATACTCTCTATCCGGAAATTTAAGACCAAACAATGGGGAACCTATCGGCCCGCCCAAATGGTATTTATTCATGACCCTAGTAAAAACCCTATTGTACAATTTGGTCAATCAACCCTAAGCTCTATGACTCGACGGCGCTGAAGTGAATGGTTGACGTGACCGATTCCACAGTGCCCCCTATCTGTGCGTGAGCTCGCGGTGTTGAGTATTGGGAGTGAAGAGAACCGACGCAAGCTCAAGCATAAACCATCAGACGCCTTATGTCTACTGTGACGTGGGTGGGGAGGGCGGGTGGGCGGGAAACCGGAACACATCCGAGATCCACATTGACCGCCAACACCCGATCCCGGCCTCACATCATTCGTCTCCACGTGCCCTCCTTCCGCCGCGCCATGCAGAAAAGGAAGGGTTCGCTCCCTTACCGATAGGGGTCACTGTGGATCTGACCGATTCCACAGTGCCCCCTATCTGTGCGTGAGCTCGCGGTGTTGAGTATTGGGAGTGAAGAGAACCGACGCAGCTCTTCTTATGCACCCTTGCCTCGCCTTATACCCCGCACCCTTCTCCCAATACTCAAAACCCCCAAAGAAAATCACTAGGAAGCCGGATTGCATACACTAATCAGTTTATTACAAAGTAGCCTGGAATCTGCGTACTACAACTAGGCAACACCTTCAATACACACTATCGAACGTATAAGCCAACACCTTGCCGAAGACCTTGTAGGAACTAACACCACAACATTCACATCACCTTGCACACTCGGCAAAACCCAAATCAACATGATATATCAAATACCGGCACCGCTCCCGGGAAAACCGTTCTGTGGAAAACAAATAAAATCATAACCAAGCCTCCTAACTCTGGCGTCCGTCCACATTACGCAAAACCACTAGGCCTACACGATGCCATATGCAGGGAACACTCACCACCTGTCGCACTGAAACGCCGCCTTAAAGTTGTGAATGTCCCCCCAAGAGCCAAATAATCTGGATGCACGTTCAGGTTCGGCGGCCGTGTCTGCCAAGGCTTTCGATACTCCGGACGCCTTAACGAGAAGCCCGGACCTACTGTAATACTCCGCTGAGTCTTGAGTAAACCACCCAATGTGGGCCATCGAATCCTGTGGGTCCGCCGCCTTTGACAGGAGTAGAGTAACCGCACATCCTGCACGAAAGCTATGCGGGGTCTCACCTTCATTAATACACAGGGTATTAAGATACTGCTTCAATCTGTCATAGATGGCGTTGTAGGAAACCGGAGAATCCAACACCTTCCCAGACTCTGTCACCGACCTGAAGGTATATCCCAAACTCAAATCCACGCCATGCAAATCGGCAAACGACATGTACTCACTTAAAGCCTTAACCGGACAAATCACTTCGTTATCACACCTTTTAATAACAAAAGTATTGACCTTACTGATAGCGAATGTCTTGCCGTGGCTGTGGGAAACCACCAAGCCGGAACCATCCGGAAGTTTCCTCACTTCTTGCGTTTTAAGCAGGCAGAGATCAGACGCCCTGTCCCCGGCAAAGAATTCAAGCTTGAAGAAGGCCTGGTCCCTTACCAAGACAAACCGTTCCCTAACAGTAAGATCAGACCTAAGCAACTGCCCGTTGATATACTCCGAGATAACCAAAAGCTTATCCAAAAAAATAGGCCTTGCCTGCTTAACAACGACATGGGCCAATCCCTGTTCCTTCTTTATGGACTTGATGTAGGCCCGGACAGCCGGCGCATCCGCCGGGTTGCCCCTGTTTGAGTACACATCCCACGTATTACCCCTATCAGTAGACTCGTTTACAATTTGCCTAAGAGAACGGACCATGCCCTCCGCGGTGCTGCAGGCCAGCCGCGTGGGACAAGAACAGGGTGACTTCCCAGGCCTACCCAGAAACTGACAAGAAACCCGATGAACTTGGGTCTTCCCGAACCCATCTTTCCAGACGAGGAACCGCCTCAGGTCATTCGGGCCCACCGACCCCAGGGATGGCCTCCCCGGCAGCATCTGCAGAAAACCTAAGAAATCTTTCTTTAGAGAGTCCTTCTTTGAGACATATCGCGACGACGGCACGGATTGTTCTAACTGTTCCAGCCTTCTATCAATGTGGACCAAATCGGGGCTGAAGCGCTGGAAAAATCAGAACAGTATTACCGTTAACTATTGATACAGAACACACACATGTATCCCCACTTATCGTCATGTGCTCAGGACTGAAACCTAGCCCTGTATGCAACCAGGGGCCATCTCAACCCGGCCGTATCCGGCGCGAACCCCTTCTTTGAAGGGTAAAGAAGCACCCCTTTCTCTCCCTTTTCACCCAGCACATACTCTGACACTACCCGCGGTTTGAGGAGGGGGAACCATGATGGGGCCAAAGATGTCATTGGCAAGACTAGAGTGCATACAGCAACATGAGACTCCATCAGGTACTTGACCAGCGGCAAAATCAAGCAGATCGGCGGGAATACATACGGATTATGCTCCTTGGAAACATCTTGCGCAAACACATTAACCCCTGCCGCCGACGGGGAGGATGCGGGAGAGAAGTGCCTCAATGGTTCCCCATTGGAACCACGCATCGCGTTAGAACTCCATGCCATGAGGTCAACCCCATGAGGACCAAAACGAGACTCTAGCTCTTGCCATTTGCTGCCCGACAACATTGCATCCTGGCTGGTGAGTCTTCTTGACGGACGGTCAGCCGGATTCTGATCAGACGGAACATACTGCAACTGTAAATCTATATTGAGGTTTACGGTCAACTGAAACAACTTCTTCAAGATCTCGTTGAGACCATGATCCTTACAACCTCTGCTGCCCCAGGCCTGAACCACCGCCATATTATCTATCCAAACATCCACCCGGTGATCGCGCACCGCCTCCGCCAACGCCCACAGAGAGAGATACAGTGCATCAGCCTCCTTGACATGGATAGGCCTCACATCACCTGCCGGCCAATAGTCACCAAAAGACTGGCCGGCCTTTTGACCAGAAAGATGAACCGCCGCATAGCGATAGCTGGATGCATCTGTTGCGAGGGAATATTGAAGATGTTTCTCCTGCCGCCAGGTGAAGTGCCCCTCCCATTTGTCAAGGAAGCGCCAGAACTGCATCTCCTCCCTTAGGGCCCCCACCAATGGAACAGTGCAACTCCCCCTAAGGGCCGCGGAAATAGCCGAGCAGATCTCTCTTGTATAGATCCTAGCCGCCGGGAAAACCAAAATCAAAGATATGCATTTCCCCGCCATCCTTTGCAGGGACTTCAAATCGACCTCAGAACACGCCAGAATATCCTCTCTGAGACTCGCAAACTTGGCTTTCTTGTCATCGGGCAGGAAGAAGGCTAACCTCTGTGAATCCACCAGCAGGCCAAGGGAACGCACACAGTTCCCCAGCATTAGGACGCATTTTGGCAATGCAAAGGTATACCCAAGCTTCGTCAGGACGAACAAAACAAACAAGACGGTATCAATACCACGAAGCGCCGCCAGGGGTACCCTCGGGCTCACATACCACCTATCGTCTATGTACTGGATGGTGGGAATTCCAACCTTCCGAAAAAAATGCGTCGCTATCATACCTATGGTTTGATAAACAAAGGGAGACGCCTTCCAACCGAAGGGGAGGGTCGCGCATGACATGACATAACCCGCCCATTCTAGCCCAAAGTATGTCTGCGAGGCCTCAGAGAGCATAATGTGGTCGTAGCCTGATTTCTCATCGGTGGTAAACATGAGATCATCCTTCTGAACCAAGCGAGGAACGTCCCTCAAATTTTCCAGTGTAAAGGGACAATCCTTTATCCACAAGTTGAGAAACTTCTCATTGTGGCACAACCTCGGCTTTGTGGGTTCTACCACCAAAGGCATCACCACCTTCGGCACCTCGCACTCCCCAATCTTCCCCCATAGCCGAACCGCGCCCGCCTTAATACGATCTTCCAAAGCCTTAGAGATGAACTCTGCATGCTGACGACAAGACGGGGGGTTGGGAAAATACCTCCGCGGGGGAGATGCACTGTCATAGTGGTGACCCTGAAAAGAACCTTTATAATGCCTGAAAAAATCTGACACATCAATCTTATTGTGTACCCACTCCGAGACCATGTCCCGCTCAGGAAACCCATCCATAATATCCGACCAGACGGTGGCATTACAATGCACCCCGCCCGCTACAAAACCCGCCGGGTCCCTCAATGGAAAATCTTCTGTCGAGAAAGGTAAAGGAACCCCATCCAACACATCAGAAATCGAAGCCGTCAATGCCGTGGCATCAGGGGGAACCCCCCCAATCGTCGTCCATGTCGGCTGCACCCTTGCTTCATCCCTCGCCCGGATTGGGTCAAAGGGTGTATCCACCTCCCAATCCGGCACCTGAGGTACAACCCACTCCTGAAACCAAAAACATACTCTGAAGCGCCGACCAACTGAGACGACTGGAGGAATTCCCCCCGCCCACGGCCCACGGGATCAGATGCCCAGAGCTAGAGCGGGAAGAACTCAGAAACTGGTATATACCCTATACCTTGATAAACTCAGAAAATCACAGTCCCTACAGTCCTGGCTCCGAAACCAACTATTTGTTATTCGCACATTGCAACTTAGCTGACTTCATCTTGTCACATTGTCTGTACCAATGGCCCATCTCGCCACAGAAAAAACAGGGGCCACCCCCTCCGTCACCCCTGCCACGTCCCCTTCCCCTGCCTCTACCATATCCATACCCATAACCATAACCGTAAGGGTACTGCGGCAGGGGAGGGGGAGGCGGGAGCCCATACAAACCCTGCAACGGCGAACTAACCGTCGACCTTGTAGGGGACCCCTTATCAGGGGACACCTCCCGCGCTTTCGCGGCCTTCTTCGCGCCAGTTCTTTTCATTTTGCGACACTGCACAATGGCCTTCATAACCTTATCAGATGCACCTCCTCCCAAGGTCGAGAGACACAAACTTGGAACATCCAAAGTGTCCTTCAATCTCTCCGCCTGCCTGCTCAGCTCGATGAACATCTGTGAATCCTTATGACCATTGTCAACCGACACTGTCGCCAACTCATCCAAGGCCGTCAAAATTAACTGTACGTTTGGCTTCGCCTGCAAGGCAAGGTTCCTTACCTTCCTCAAGACGGAATCAACCACGTCCTTTTTCCGATCAGCCTCCCGCTGCTCCAGCTCGTTGATCCTCGCTTCCAATGCCTGCTTCTCGCCGTCGACCCTCGGGACTTTCGGCCGAGGAGGTGCGTCCCCCGGATCATCATCCTCTTGTAACTGCTGCCCCTCCGGCCGCCCCATCTGGTTTGCCACAACCACCGTCGCGTGAAGGAGGAGCCTTAAGTTGTCCGGAGATGGTGACCTCGCGATCATACGTAAGAACGTAGCAGCATCTTCCCCTGTCAAGGACTTAAACTCACTCGCAATGTCCGCTTCTGACAACTCTTCCGTAGGCTTCGACATACGAATCCTTGCCAGATTCTCCGGAGGTTGCCCCGCAGCAGACAACTCCGCCAGCAACTTGATAAGAGGGAGAAGGTCCCTGCCCACTAATGAGTGTCGCTTTCGAAGTACCGTCACGTTCGACGCCATGTTGCCCTAAAAAGAAAAAAAAAACGTCTTACAGAACCATCTAAACACACATCCATGACTTAATAGGCCCATAGGAAACTCGGCCCATAACCAGAAAGCAGAACACGGATAGCACTCAACCCAGAACAAATACCGAGGTATGCAGAGACGCTAAACCGCTGACGAACATAACTACCCCATTGAAAAAACCACCTCACTGACACCTGCTCATACCAAATGTACGCACAATAGGCCTATTGTGCCGCCCTCGGACCATGACACCGAGCTATGCCAACGCGCATGCGCAACCAGCGAAAAATTTGGCCAGACATCTTTCTATACATGTGCATGCATGCAGGCCCCTTGTTACCCTACATGCTGCATGTAGGCCCCTTGTTACCCTACATGCCACCTCTCTGACGACCCTCACTCGTCAGTACATGGCCCTTACCGCGTCAAATGCACACCGTTGAATGGTAACAAGCAGATGACACGGATAGCCTCCAGTAGCCCTTTGCCACCAGATCGAATGAATACTCAGGAGCGACACGAATGCCACGACTGCGCTCGCCGCCATGCAGAAAAGGAAGGGTTCGCTCCCTTACCGATAGGGGTCACTGTGGATCGATTGCAAATTTGAGGTAGAACGGCATATCATGTCGCATGAAGATATAACTCCAAAAGTGTGGAGCATCTGACGAGACAGCGTCATGACGTCGCGCACGTCATTTCATGATGTCTTGAGGCGAGACGAAAATGAAATGGTCCATGGACCATGTGCTCACCGGGTTGGACATAACAGTCTAATGACAGAGGGATGAGCAATCTGGGTCAAGTCATTCCCGAGTAGGACTTTGATGATTTGGGGGGCCACCTGGCAGCCATATTGGATGTCCGATCGGGCCGGAACTTCACATGCACATAAAGGTCATCTGCAGGGGGCCACATAGCACATTGGTGCGCTTTGGGTCACGTCGTTCCTGAGTTACAGCACTTTGACGATTTTCGGTTTACGCCACCTGGCGGCCATATTGGATGTCCGATCAGGCCGAAACTTCACATGCACATAAAGGTCATCTGCAGGGGGCCACATAGCAAATTTGAGCACTTTGGGTTAAGTCGTTCCTGAGTTACAGCACTTTGATGATTTTTGGGTTACGCCACCTGGTGGCCATGTTGGATGTCAAATCAAGCCGAAATTTGACATGCATGTAAAGGTCATCTAGAGGGACGTAAATATCAAACTTGAGCACTCTACGTCAAGTCGTTCCGGACTCGTTCCTGAGTAATAGCAGTTGCTTGATTTTCAGGTTACGCCACCTGGCGGCCATATTGGATGTCCAATCGGGCCGAAACTTAGTATTTTTATGCATGTTTATGCATGTTTATGCAAGATATGAAGTCGCTTGGTGAAATAATGACAAACTGTGGCAGGTTCGTCACTTTTGTCGAACTTTGACCTCTGTGACCTTGAAAAGTAGGTCAAATCAAAAACCCGTTATATATGTTATGTATCCTTATTAGATACACCTATGATAAAAATTTGGAGAAGATCTAGTCATTAGTTCAGGAGTTATTGCACTTTTTGTGTTTTCGGTTTCCGCCACCTGGTGGCCAAGCTAAGAGTCGAATCGGACCGAAACTTGGTGTCATGGGTCATCTGACCTAGGGGTATATATGTACCAAGTTTCAGATCAATAGCTCTGGCGGTTACGAAACGTGCCCTGCTAACGGAACACGACGACGACGNCATTGGATAACATAATTCAATTGTTGCCACGCACAGATTTTGCCAGTTTGGCAGTAATTAGCATAAAACCAATATGGCTGCCAATTTAGGCACATCAATGTACAGGTAACTTTAAAATGGCTCACCGCAGCCCCTACAAATGTATTATAGTCAGATAGGAGTATGCCCCTTAGAATCGCAATAAGCATGGTTTCGGGTTGCTATGGCAACGTCTTAGCTGTTAATCCAACATGGCTGTCATTTAGAAGTATCTAATGTACACGGAACTTTGAAACGGCTTACCGCAGCCCCTACAGCTGGAGGCCAAGCCAAGAATCGAATCGGACCGAAACTTGGTGTCATAGGTCATCTGACCTAGGGGTATATATGTACCAAGTTTCAGATCAATAGCTCTGGCGGTTACGAAACGTGCCCTGACCATCATTGTTCATCATCAATCACCATCGATCGTCATCGATTGTCATCCATTGATCATCCTCGATCATCATTGATCATCATCGTTCGTCATGTATCGTGATCGTTTATCATCAATCGTCATCAATCGATTGTCATCAGTCATCATGGATTGTCATTGATAGATTGTCATTGATCATCATTGATGGCGATCGATTACCATTGATCGATTGTCATCGGTCGATCATCATAATTGATCCTCATCGATCAATCATCATCGATCAATCCTCATCGAACGATCATCTACTCTTGTCTTCAATCATGATCGATTGTCATCTATCGTCTTCGATTGTCATTGATCATTTTTGATCATCATCGATCGTCTTCGATAATCTTCAGTTGTCACCAACCATCGAGCGTCATCAGTCCTCATCGATCACGTTGGTCATCATTGTTCGTCATCGATCATCATCGATCGTCATCGGTGGTCATTGGTCATCAACATCGATCAGTCGTCATCAGTGGTCATCAGTCATCATCGATCATCATTGATCGTCATCGACTGATCATCATCGATGTTTACAGGTGTGGGGTGCGGTCATGATCCGGCAGCCATGTGCTCTTGTAAACACTATGCGTAAAAGGGAAGTGCATTTGATTTTTTGCCATCAACCCAAACCCGGGGATACTATAAGTCCCTAGTGAGATTCAACAAATCTCACGTGGGTTGGGGTTGAGGGTTCTTTCCACTACTTCACTACGTTTTGCCCTTCACAGGGCCGATTTAATAAACGTTTGCTAAGTTAACCATTGGTTCCATTTAACCGTCGGTTAGTAAGCCATTGGTTAACCGATGTCCATTTTTCGATTTTATAAACACTTGTTTGTAAGACGATGGTTAGGGAGCCATTGGCTAACCGATGGTTCAGTCTGGTCGTTGATCAGTTGCGCTTGACGCGAATAAAATATTAAGTTGCAAAAATCGCGAAGTCAGTAAAACCCGTTACATGGGTGTTAGTGGCGAACCACGAGTGTCATTACGTAATAAGTCAGTAAAATATCTGCCTCATCATACTCTACGAGAGAGTTACTCCTATCCCGAATCTGTCGGATACGCCGATCAAAACCGCGCCCTCTCTGCAGGTCACGCAGTCGGTTGATATGGAGGTTGTGCAGTGTAGTTCATTTAATGACGTCACTTTTGACCGGCGGTACACCATGCCGACGTCGACGACAAACTGCGCCCCGTGTAGATTGCATCATGGTTGAAGACGCACACACTCCACTTGCGCTGACGACAAAGTGCACCACGTGGGTCGCCGACGTCATTTGACATCATTTTGACCGTCAAGATGGCGGAATATTCTGTGATGACGTCATCTGCAGGTCACGTGCCAGTAATTGACCAATCAGCGCGGGGTTACATGGTAAAAGTAGATCTTAAAAAACCCAGTTTTCTCCATTTATCATAGATAATATCGAGTAAAAGGCAGTTAAATATTCTGTTTGACACAGAAATAATTAAGAGAAAAATAATTTTCAACTTTTGGGAAAGTTTGATAGTGATGGTATCATAAGCCTGTCTTCCAGTGGGCTAAGTGTATTACTACGCCGATATGGAGTGGCTGCATTGAAATATGGTGCGAAATTACCCCTCATATTTTCAGTACCCCCAAACCCTGAAATTATCACGGTCAACCCACAACGAAAACTTTATGGTTTGAAGCATTAGGCTAGGGGTATGTTGTGTCCAAACGATTCCTTCCAACGAAACTCTGGGACCAATCTATGAGCACGGGCATCTCGCCATTTCTAATGGTAAATGCATTGGCCACGCATTACAGGTACGGGACCTGCACAAGCTCTTTCACTCGTCAACCTTCAGACAGCAAATGAAGGTGAATAGGCTCCGACAGAACTATGAACAGGCAGCGCTCAACCAGCAAACCATTGGCTAACCCTGCCTCCGAGCAGGGTTAGCTAATCTTTTGTCAACCTAACATGTTGAGCAATGGTTAGCCAACGGCTTTGTTGAACGTCGTTTGATGAAACCGACCGATGTCTAACAAACCATCGGTTAAGAAAGTCACTGGCTGACGACTGTTTATAAAATTCACCATTCCTAAACCACTGGTTAACCATTGACTAAGCATAACCAATGGTTAACTACCGTTTATTAAAATCGGCCCACGTTTGCTAAGTTAACCATTGGTTCCATTAAACCGTCGGTTAACAAACCACTGGTTAACCGATGTCCATTTTTCGATTTTATAAACACTTGTTTGTAAGACGATGGTTAGGGAGCCATTGGCTAACCGATGGTTCAGTCTGGTCATTGATCAGTTGCGCTTGACGCGAATAAAATAATAAGTTGCAAAAATCGCAAAGTCAGTAAAACCCGTTACATTGGTGTTAGTGGCGAACCACGAGTGTTATTACGTAATAAGTCATCGTCAATTTCAGTGACAATCTCAATAACAATGTCCTTTCTAAAACGGAATCTCAGTAAAATGTCCGCCTCATCTCTACGAGAGGGTTAATCCTATCCTGAATCTGTCGGATACACCGATCAAAACCGCACCCTCTCTGCAGGTCACGCAATCGGTTCAGATTTATGGAGCTTGTGCAGTGGCTCATTATGACGTCACTTTTGACCGGCGGTCCACCATGCTGACGTCGACGACAAAGTGCGCCACCTGTAGATCGCGTCATGGTTGAAGACGCACACACTCCACTTGCATCCATTTTCCATTTTGAAATAAACCTTTCCTTGAGTATGGATTTTACTGATGAGGAAATAAAACTTGAAGAATATTTAGAAGGATTATTCAACATATTAGTCAGATTTAAATCTTTCATAATAAAGTTGATGCAACTTTTACACAATTGCTTGTACCTTTACTTTCAAGGGAATTGAGAGTTAATAAGGCTTTATATAAAAGATAATTTTCTGGTAGACAAGACAAACTGTGCCAGTATTTTAACATTTGACTTATAATTTGAATGAATATTGGAAATCTCCCCAATTCCCCCAATACAGCATTATTGGACACGTATTTGTGAACACCGAGGAGCTGTTTGCAAAACTGTACATTTAGTTTATCAGCTTCTAAGTTTACAAGTGCACCACGTGGGTCACCGACGTCATAAAATTTGACGTCATTTTGACCGTCAAGATGGCGGATTTTTCTGTGATGACGTCATCTGCACAAGTTCTTTCACTCGTCAACCTTCAGGCAGCAAATGAAGCTGAATAGGCTCCGACAGAACTATGAACAGGCAGCGCTCCACCAGCAAACCATTGGCTAACCCTGCCTCCGAACAGGGTTAACTAATCTTTTGTCAACCTCAAATGTTGAACAATGGTTAGCTAACGGCTTTGTTGAACGTCGTTTGATGAACTCGACCGATGTCTAACAAACCATCGGTTAAGAAAGCCACTGGCTGACTACTGTTTATAAAATTCACCATTCCTAAACCACTGGTTAACCATTGACTAAGCATAACCAATGGTTAACTATCGTTTATTAAATCGGCCCACTGGGTGAAAAGGAATACTGTACCCGCGCCCCAATACCGTCCTGGGCGGGAAATCGGAGTAGGTGGTAGATTGTCATGTGGGCCGAGCTTAGTACGGTCGAAACAGCCGTCAAGCGAATAGGCCCTATTGATATGCAACAGCAATTAGCATGTCAAACCTTCGGGGAGTTTTGGTGATTCACGGACTACAGCAAGTCATGGTCTGATCATCTTACAATGAGGCCTATTCAGAAATGATCGTTGTTAATTTCGACACCGACGTAATGGCTTTTTTTCACTCCGAGCATTCCCTATTGTCAAAGTTTTGGAACACAAACATGACAAAGGATCAGCATACCCAATGAATAGAGCAGTGCCGACTGTGAAAAAAACCCTAATAAGTGTCTAGGGAGAGGTTTGCACTGTGCGCCTGCCGTATACATCATGTTGCCAAAAACACGTTCCTGAATTTAAAAACTGAGATTTTCAATACCAGTAAAAAATCACATTAGACATTCACTGAATGAGGTGGGACAACAAGTCGTCGTCAGTGGATGGCGAGCGGCGGTTCTAATCGAGAATCTGGAAAATGATGTGGACGGGGGTTGCCCTGTGGTTGACGCAGCAGAGGACGGTAATGATTGATGATGATGATAATGACATTCATGTCCTAGACATGGCAGAGGATGCTCTGTAGTAAAATGAACTCGACGAAAGGGTAGACATTCACATAGCCATTTGGACGCTTTGCGAAATCAATCCGCGCATCGTTGCCACGACACCGCGTATGGAATGGATCATCCCTCCATGATTTGTGCATCTTTTTTTCATCTAATAAAATTGGTTTTCATAATCTGATTTTTGGTCGATAATCTTGACTTTTAATTCGGGAACGTGTTTTCGGTAACACACTGTGTGCGGTGAGAGCACTGCGCTACACCCCACTAAACACACAGGGCGTACATGCACGTCGATAATTGACAATGTTGACAACGATCATTTCTGAATAGGCCGCATAGCAAGATGATCAGACCATGACTTGCTGTTGTCCGTGAATCACCACAGCCGCCGCGAAGTTTTGACATGCTAATTGCTGTTGCATACCAATACGGCCGATTCGCTTGACGGCTGTTTCGACCGTACTAAGCTCGGCCCACACGACAATCTACCACCTACTCCGATTTCCCGCCCAGGACGGTATTGGGGCGCGGGTATAGACTCTGGTACCCGATCCTAACTATTTTACATCGGGCGTTTGCATATGTTATGACCGGGCGTGCCTACCGCCTTCGTGCCTCTGATTGGTCGGTGCTGGCGCAGGTGGTAAGTACCGTAGAATCACCTTTCTCCGGTCACTGTCAGATATGCAAGGCCTCTAAATATTCATTGGCTGTTCATGCCCCTTTTCGTGAGCGGCCAATGACAATTCGCCATGCAGTCCCAGTCATGCCACTGTGACGATGACTCCGCGGTGTCGATTTCAATGACTGTGAGGGAAGCGTATTGTTATTGACCTTCGGACGTTCGTGAATTGATCGTGCGGGAATCGTTGTATCGGACACGTTGGCGGAACATAAAGGGTGTTTCAAAATCCTGCAGATGCTCACTCTAGGCTACTTCACAATGAAATTTCAAAATGAAAATTTTGCTCCTTGACGGTGCTGGTGGAGGGGGAATGCATTGTTACACTGATTAGAAATGTGAAAACCTGCCGACGAGCGCGAAACAGAGTGAAGTGACTGTGATTGAACTCTGGTACATAACATGATGTATTTTAATTTTTAAAAAAAACCACGAGTTAAATCCCGAATACCCATCGCATTTCCCCCTTGAAGTCAACATGCAAATTCTATCTCGCAATCGAATTCGGCACACAGAAGTTGAGCGACGTTTGAAATGAGCCTTAGAATTTATGAGCCAGGCTGTATTCCACAACCCACTCAACATTCTCAATCCCTGACCCCATGTCAATATCCCAAATCAATTCATCTGCGTCCAAGAAGAGATTACCATAGGCCTACAATGGTCAACGCGAACGCCGATGCAAATAGACCATTGTGCGGTCAGTCATCCGGGCCGACGTTCATGCATAATCATGACGAAGGTGTTTCCCATTGAACTTTGATGTTTATAATGAAGTGACCGGAGAAAGGTGATTCTACGGTATGTGAACTATTATGTTGATAGATTTTCTATTTTTAACATGGAAAACCCCCGGCGTGATTGGTGAATTTCCTGGGTCAAAGGTCGGTCACCTTCTATCTGCATTCTGGTACGTCAGCCGTATTGAGAATTGAATAAATTTACATAATTCACATAAAATTTTCAAGTGACGTCACTGTCAGAATTCCTCCACAAATGGCCGGCACGACTGGTCCTACCATTCAAAAGCGACACCATCGGTACGACCAGGTACTAGTCTAGCGCGGGTACAGTATGTGATATCGGGACATTCCGTTGTGGGAGTTGCACTTTCATTAATGTTTACATTGCCACAGGCCACAGGGATTTTGATGAAATGGAGAGCCCCTAGTGCCAATAATCTGAGTTACTCTATTCAGAGTTAGCCGGAGCGTGAGCCACAGACATGACAGAATTCCAGGAACTGGCTGTTCAATTTTGATTTCACCCCTCCTTTTTGCTATATCTAAGGCCATAAAATTTTTATTTTTCAACATATTTCAAAAATAAAAACACTTTTTTGATATAGGCCTAGTGACGAAATTGCAGTTCAACTGTATGACTTTGAAGCTGTGCACACATGGGGTTTTTGGTTATTTCTGTCTTTAGCCAGAAAGCTGAATAAACATTCCAGGCCAATTATCTGGACTTCACACCTCTTAATTGCACCCCTTCGAAAGGCGTTTTGAAGGGGTCGAAAGGATTTTTCCTCTGTGGGGTGTAAACGTAATGTTTGATTCGGTGGTAGCCATGTCGGATGTCGACCAGCAGGTTTACTAGACGACACTAGATGGTGGGAGGAACCTTCCATCCCCAACCCGCGTGATGCCGTAGCAGTTCCTCTAGAAATAAGTGATGTGGTGGTATTGGGGGAGAGTGTTGGGAGTGGGGAGAGTATTAGGGAAAGTATTGGGGAGTATTGGGAAAGTGGGAGTTGTGTGGAATGAAATGCAGGTGGTTGTGCGTGTGTAGGGTCGTTGTAGCGTGTGTTGGGTCGTGAACCCACATCATTTGACTTTTCCCTTAGGACTGATTGGTCGATTGATTGACATCTTCCGAATACACTCGCATCTGTCACACGACGTGAAGATTTTCAAATTAAGGTAGAACCGTTTTTGCCGATGTTTTCACTGAATATGGACCCTTTCAGCTGCCCACTCCACGGCTCCGCTGCATACGCATTCGCCCCGTCTGCATGCACCGCGGCTCTGGACTGGAAGACCCTTCTCATGTATGGAATATAATTCTGTGATCCTTTTGTAAATTTTCATCTGTAAGTTTCATGATGTCTCTCAATGCGCCTTGTGATTTTGCGTGTGAAATAAACACTGAGAGTTTCTATGAAAATCATTGAGTTGTTCAAATTCTCTTAAGGGCACCGCACACGAGCGACAAAATCAGGGCGACCGCCTACGAGACCGGTGGCGCGACTAGACATCAGCCAATCAGAAGCGCCAAATCTTGTCGCTTTGGCGGTCGGAAGCCAAGTCGGCCGACAAATCGGTCAAAATTGTCACTCGTGTGCGGTGCCCTTTATTCTTTCTATTCTTTCTGCCATAAAGCGAAATAGCGTGACACAAGCGACGCATGCGCGAACCCATTGCTTGATCATTCTGTGGTAGACGCGACGAGAAGGAATGGACGCAGGGAGGGAAGCAGATGAAACACGCTGCAAGGTACATGTACACTGGTAATTGGGAGACCAGGGTCCGGTCGTGGAAACCCCCACCCGCCCGCCCGAAATTATCAGGTTCTCGGTAGAGTGCATTGCCATTGCTCTGCTGGCATGCATGATTTTCCCCAATACTATTTTGCCAGAAGAGCAATGGAAAGAAGCGGCGCCGGTTGTGATAATTAAGCAAACATCATGTGTACGGAGTGCGGCTGTCGGGTTTTTGTTCACTTTCACGGACTTTAGCACTAATTCGCCACATCAGGCACTAATTCTCTACATGCATCCTTAATCGGCCTACACAGTATTCTACTGTCCTAAGGGCTCACTCACCAGTGGGGACGAGGCCCGATTTGTCCACCCCCCAAAATCTAGTACTTTAAACACGATTGATTTCCATCCATATATATGGTCCTATCGTGTGGCGATTTTTAATTTCTTTAAGACTAATGTCTTAGTTATTTTGTGAAGAGATAGTTTTGGAGATTTGATGAGCAAATTATCAGTGCCCTGTGCGCAAGAATACAGTGTTCATGCCTGGTCAGCTATTTATAGCTGAAAAGTAGCTCGGTCAAGGTCGACTCCTGTTCAATGGCGCGAATTATGAAGGTGAGATTTTGAAGGGCCGTAGCGAAAAAAACGCCGCAGTGACCCCCCATTTTTTCATAACATATCCAAAATGCATGCATTTTGGATTTGTTATGAGGCAAGCACATGGTTGAGAAA